>JAODAL010004181.1:0-160591 GCA_025379985.1 Phyllomedusa bahiana
GGGGGTCATCCAGCTGTTGCCCCTTCTGGGCCAGTTGCTGAGACTGTCGGGTCACCACGCAGAGAGGGTCCGCCACACTGGGCAGGGGTGCCTTGGCGGGATCCATGGCCGGATCTTTACTGCTAGGGTTCCGGGACGCGGAAGTGGATCCACTGGACCACCCAAAGCGATGGTGAAAGCCCACGCCAGGGAACGGAATCTAAGTAGGTCCCGGTATTTACCGGAGCCCGCCGCAAAGCGGGATGGACTTAATGCGGCGGGAGTCTACCGGGTCGTTACCCCTGACGTGACTTGCTTGCGGTGGCAGCCGAAGTATAGCGTGGTGAAAAATTTCGTCAGGCAGGCTCGTAGTCGGGGTCAGGCAGGAGGGTCGGGGCAGGCAGCTATGGTTCGTTGGCGAGGGACAGGCAGGAGCGGGTCAGGGAAGGCGGTCAGGGCAGGCGGCTGAGATACGTGGTCAATAGTTTGGAAGCAAGGGTACGGACACGGTAGATCAGGACGAGACAATAGGAACGCTTTCTCAATGGGGCAAGGCACAAAAGGGATCCGGCAGGGAGCGGGCGGAAGGGCCCAGGTGAAATAGAGGCAGTGCCCGGCAATTACCCAATTACCGGCGCACTGCCCCTTTAAATCTCACAGAGCCGGCGCGGGCGCCCCGTAGATCACAGGGACCGTGGCGCCGGACAGCAGGAGACTGCGAGGAGACAGGAGCGGCGGCCGGGGTATGGTGGTGACACGCCGGGGGGGCGCCAGTCCCGCCCGCCGCCCGACAACCCGGGCGGCGGCGGCCCCCGTCCGGGGACCGGGGCAGGGTTTACGGGCGGCGCCGCAGGAGGGGATGGGCGGGCGCCGGACGCAACCCGTAACGTTTTAGTGTTAGGACTCATCTGTACGGGGGGTCCCTTGACGAAATCGGGAGGGTGAGGCTTAACACTTTTTGATCAAAATTGTGAACTAAGAGCCGCAATTTTTCATCGATTCTTAGCAGTAATGCATTTTTTTTAAAAAAAAAATTCCTATATGCCTTTGATGTTTTCTTAGTTTATAGTGTGCTGCTGGCATTTGGAATATATGTAATTGGCTGTACCGGCCGCTGACCCTATTACGGGCTCCTCCTCCGGCAGCTCTCCGCCTCATTGCCTATTGAGAAAGCGTACCTGAAGCCTCGTTCTGTTTACCATGTACCGTACCATTTGCCTCCGTCCCTCGACCATGAATCTTGCCGTCTGCCCTGACCTACCTGCCTGTACCCAACTATGAGCCTGTCTTCTGATTTTTTTCCCAAACGCTACACCTCGGCTGCCTCCGCAAGCAAGTCACGTCAGGGTAGCGACCTGGTAGACTCCCGCCGCAGCAAAGTCCATCCATTTTGCGGCGGTTTTGGGTTTGGGAAAACCAGTACCTACTTAGATTCCGCTCCCTGGCGTGGCTTACGCCATCGCTTGTTGTGGTCCATTGGATCCCCTACCATTGCTCGTGACAGTAAGATCCGGCCATGGATCCCGCCAAGGTGCCTCTGCCTAGCTTTGCTGAGCTAACCACCATCGTGGCGCAAAAATCTCATCAGATCACCCAGCAGGCCCAGCAGCTCAGCCTTTCTCTCCGCCATGATGCAGCAGTGCGTGGCCACCCAGCAGCAACAACCCGCTCCTGTGGCATCCGCTGCACCTTCGGCTTCCACACCGGCAGCTGGTCCAAGGCTCCGTCTGTCCATGCCGTGACACCGAATATATCCCTTCTGGAGATTTTCGTTAATGTAGACCAACATAGCCTGCGTCTCGGGTACTGACAGCGGGTAGACTCGGCCCCGAGGCGGAGAGGTGCCGGGCAGCAGATCAATCAGGCAGTCATAGAGTCTCAGATTGCTTCTCGGAAAACACATCAGCAAATTCCTGGTATGGAGCAGGAAGGCCTGCTAAAGATGTGGGTGGTATTGAAGCAGCGGGAAGCACCGGGCGGGGTGCCACCAAACAGCGAGATCGACATCCTTGCCCCCAACGTAAGACTTCACCCGTTTCCCAGTTGTGCACAGTGGCGTGCCAATGCAGCCACGGAAGGCCCAGAAGGACAGACGAGGAGGACCGAGGGAGCACATAAAACACCAGTTTCTCCTTATGTAGTGCCTCTACCTGAAGGAACAAGGGCTCGGTACGGTACTGGATCAGGTCACGGAGGATCTCCCCACTGACAGAGGAGATGACAAGAGGCTTTTTCAGACACCAAGGCAGCATGTATGAAATTTCCAGCCGAACCGGAGTCCAGGAAGGCGGAAACTTGGAATTGAACTCCCGATCCAGATCCGACAAGCACGGGAATGGTCAAACGAGGAGAGGACTTGCTCTCACCTAGGAAAGTCTCTCCCACGTATTCTAGGTGCGTGCGTTTCCCGGACGCTGAGGACGAAGAGGGCAGCCCCAGCGGAAATGTTCGGGGCTAGCACAATAGGGCATAGATTTTCTTCACGGCCCCCGGGTCGGTCCTGTGGAGTCAAACGGGCTCTGTCCACTTGCATGGGGTTCCTCCGTAGCCCGGGAAGGGAGGACACTGAGGTGGCCTCTGGAATACAGGAGCTAGGCGGGGAAAACGGCGACCACTGGCAGGTTAGCGTTCCTGGCGGAGCTCTTATCGCCGTTCAGAAAAACGGATATCAATCCAAGTGTCCAAGGAGATAAAGGGGCACTCAAGGGAACAGGGGGATCACGGGTGGATAAGGCATCCTTGATCTGGCTGGAGAGGCCTTTTTTTAAAAGGTGGCGGCTAATTTCCGCATCGTTCCATGATAGCTCCCAGGCGCGAGGGGCGGAATGGACCGCATAGTCGCCCACGAGGAGTCTCTTGGCGTAGATTCAGTAAAATCAGTTTCGGCAGAAGAGGCTTGGGCAGGTTTTCCTTTAAACACGGTGCGAACTCGGTGAGGGAGGGGGGCAAGGGTAGCCGTGACCAGAACGTCTCTGTCCACAGAGGGGTAGCCCCGGGAGGGCTTTCCCGGAAAGAAGGTGACCACGAATGCGACCTTTGACCTCTCAGTAGGGAAAAAATTGGTTTCCCCCATCAACTCGATGTGCATCAAGCATTGAGTGATAAAGCCTCTGCAAGCCTTGGAGTCCCATCAAACTTAGAGGGGATGGACGACGGAGCCTTGACCAGCGGCCGGTGTTGAAGCCGAAGTTGCAGCGGATGCCACAGGAGCAGGTTGTTGCTGCTGGGTGGCCAGGCACTGCTGCATCATGGCGGAGAGATGGCTGAGCTGCTGGGTCTGCCGGGGGATCTGCTGAGATTGTTGCGCCACGATGGTGTTTAGGTCAGCGACGCTAGGCAGAGGCACCTTGGCGGGATCCATGGCCGGATCTTACTGTCACGAGCAACGGTAGTAGATCCTCTGGACCACCACAAGCGATGACGTAAGCCACGCCAGGGAGCGGAATCTAAGTAGGTCTCGTTTTCACCAGAGCCCGCCGCAAAGCCAGAGGCTGCAACAGGAGCGTGGTCGGGTAAGTAGCCCGGGGAACAAATCGGGAAAACGGCGGCCCCCGCGCCCCAACATGGGGTCGCGGCCCGCCGGCAGCGGGGCAGGATGGCCCCTGCAACCCAGGATGAGGGGCCGGGGGATCTTGAACTTTTTAGGGGGCCCTAATTTTTTATGGGGAAGGTCTATATGCCTAACTACTAGGCGGTCTATAACCCCCCTCCGGGGGGCCCTATGTGGAAAAGGGGTGGGCTTACCTAACTTATCATAGTAACCCTATTGAAAATCTTTTACTCTGAAAAAGAAAGTAAAAAAAATATTTTTAAAAATTCTCTCTGTCATTAATCTGTCATTTTGGAAAAATAAAAAATAATTTGGTAATCCTAATTGGCCTAAAAGGGTAAGGGTTTTTTGATTTATGTAGATGGGAGAAAAACTGAAATTTTGTTTTTTTATAGTGTATGAAATTTTTTGGTTTTAACTGTGTGTGTATATATATATTATATTTATATATTATATATATATATATATTAATAGGGAAAATGTTTCTGTTTTTTTGGGAGGTTTTCCTTTGAATACATCAGATTTTTTGGGAATTTTTTAAAATAAAATGGTCAAACAGGGCTGGTGTCGGGGAGTGTTAAATAAAATGTTTTTTTCTATTTTTTTTACCATTTTATTACAGTGTTAGTAATGGAGGTGTCCACCAAAAGTCTCTTCATTACTAGCGCTTGGTGTCAAACAGATTTTTTTGTCCTACAATGCGACACTAACCCCCTTTACTTTATCCCAGTACCAAAAACTGGGGTATGAAAAAGTCAAGTTACCATCAGAAGTGGACACCTAATGTGATGGTCCACTTCTGGGGTGGCTGTGGGAAGGTGTGTTTAGGGTGAGAGGGAAACAATATCCATGGACCTTCCCATTCTGAAAGTATCAGCCTTAAGCTGTCAGTTTTTCCTTGGCTAGTTATGAAAAATGTGTTCACCCCACATAGGCTTTGAATATTTTCAATAAACATGTTTAAAGAAAAAAACAAAATGGGTCTCCCATTTTTCATAACCAATTAAGATAAAACCAGCAGCTGCAGACTGATACTATTAGGATGGGAAGGTCCATGGATATTGGACTCTTCCCAATACCAGCCTGTAGTTGCCCCAGCAATGGTCCATCATATTAGAAGGTCCTCCTCTGATGGCAATTCAGCTTTTCCAAGTACCTCTGGTATGTTGTGTATTGAGGTAATAGTTACAGGGGGTTACTATCAGCATTGGGATAACAAAACACACTGATGACTGACACCAAATCCCAGCAATAGTAACAGAGATGCAAATCCAATAGAAATCGCAGACCCGATTATCTTCAAATATTCACATTCATTTATTTCATAGCATACGTTTATAGCCAGACATTATAGTTTAAGGCTACATACAGAAACAATAAGTCATATACAGACTAGTAGCGTAGTGTATCAACAAGCCAGGTAAATACCTTACAAGCACTCTTTTGGCATTCAAGTCGCTAGGAGTAGCATGGACAACCGGCCGAACGCTGCACGGATGCAATGTTTCGAGGGAACTCCGCCCCCTTTCTCAAGCTTGCAAAGTAATCTCTAGGGGTTTGCGTCTGTACGCTATAGCCTGTAAACCCTCCCCTTTCCATTCCCCCAACCATTATGAAGTTAGGGAGCCTAGTGCCAACACAAAATACAACCCCTACCTATAATTTGATAACCTTTAACACACACATCTCCACCTATCACTGCATTGGGAGTTTGTACAGAGGTGGGGAACGGTTATTGAGGTGATGGAAAAGTGAGGATTCTAAAATGTTTGTGTGGCAAATTATGCAGAGATGATCTATGCCAAAAAGAAAAATAGGGGGAGATGAAGAGACTGGCTGTAATTGTATTGTAATCATTTATAGGTTTGCAGTGTCTATATACAATTAGTAGTCAGTCACATATGGTGGTCACATTTGGTCACGGTCTGGCAGTATTATTCGTTCCTTAAAGAAAACCTGTCACACAGATTGTAATGTCGTACACTGAAAATTCAATGTATTTTAATTCATCACTAAATCCTGCACTAGTAGAGGAGTTTCTGCCCATTTGTCCGACAACCCCCCATCCCAGCGTCTTTGATTGCTAATCAAGGAGTTTATGGCCGGCCTGCATCTTGCTACAATCCCAGAGCAGATCTGATAAGCTCAGTTTTACCACCCTAAAATAAACAAATTTTCCCGCCAGAAGGCTTAACAGACGTTCCCTTTGTTCTGCCAGGGAAGCAGTCCGTGAGTGCCCCCTTGTGGAACTAAAATACAATAACCCTCCTCAGACAATTCTGTATACCCACCTCCTCTTCATAATCCTAGCCAGTAAGAGAGTACAAGTTATGAGAAGGAGGAGAAAGCCTGGCTAGGTATAAATCGCCCAGCCACCCTCTAGTCTGTGTCATAGCGTGGGGGTCAATTCTTTATTAAAGCTGTGTCCCGTGTTCCTTCCTTCCCCCAGGACCTGATCTGAAACATCTGTAAGTGTGAAACCTTTCTATACATTTATCCTTTTATTTTCATAACTGTATTGATGTGTGTCATTGTTATTGTCATCATATTTTGTTTATGTAAGCACTGAAAATCATTTTTAAATTAAAGTTACCCTAATTCGGAAGTTCTTGTTGTTGCACCGACCCATTTCCTTGAAGAAGTGTATTTTTCTTTTGTAGCTGCTTCAGAGCAGTGAGTTGAGTATTTTTTACGTGTTTTTTTTGAATATCTGGTAGGAATCAGATTCCTTCCGGCTGATTCCTTTTTGAGTATTGAAGGAAGGTGGTGGCAGCGTGTATTTTTGGAGGGGGCTGGAACTGTCTTGTGGTACGATTTATGCTTGATTTGCTACCTGAGTGAGAGGTGAGCTCGAGTGGATATAAGTCTACCCCATTGCAGTGGCCCCCCAGTCACGTGCTGGTGAGCGTGTACGTGACACAGATTATGCCACCTTTGCTGAGATACAGATCACAGCAGAAAAAAACCACTAAAATATAACATTTATTAGATATACATTAAAAATATTAACTCTCACCAACAAAATTATTATGATAAGATCAATACTACCAAATCCAGGGAGAAAAAGAGAGAGATAACTCACAGTGAGATGATCCACAGATATATAAGACGGGAAAGCACAATCTCCCGTACTTTCTGGGGAAAGAATCTTACACTCACCCTAAATAAATCTACCTATAGGCGGGGACATTGCCCCGAAAAGGGCGGCTCCACCAAATTACTCTCCCTGGAACAAAACTACACTGTAGAAAAATAATAACTACAAATACCAAATATCATGTTGTAAGAAAATATAGTCCATAAAGAAGCCCGACGCGTTTCCCCCATAGATGTAAGGGTTCATCAGGGGACACTAGGACTAATATCCATACCAGAAGATTGCTAAAGAAAGAGGATGACCAGTACTTTATATGATACACAGGTACACCCAAATGATAGGATAGTCTGGGATTAAGATGAACAGGTAGCAACAGAAAATGACCTCGAGCCTCCATTATATATTAAAGGAACCTCCCCCAAAACAGAGATAAACCAATAGACCTACCTGCCGCAGAAACATGTGTCCACTACAGAACGCCAAGCATACTTCCGGCAAAACAAACCAGCGAGTTCAGAACTGGCAGGATGCGCAGTGCATATCCAGGTGGAACGCAAACTGCGCTCCAACCCAGGTAACCCAGAGCGCACGCGCAATGTCGCCGTCATTCTATCTCCGGCTAGAACTCCTATGAGCCGGAAATGCAGAACCGCGCATGCGCAGAACTCCGTGGAGCGCATCATGCGTTCCAAAATGAGAACAACAAGTGCGCGTGCGCGTTAATGCCACCACCCGTTGTCAAAAGGAAGCACTATGTAAGAATGAAACCATCGTGCTAATAGGTAATGATATCGCAGCACCAAAAAGGAAAGATATAGGAGAAAAATATCCCCTATGGTAGCCCATAATAACCGACTGCAAAGTAAACTACAAAATAATGATCAAATATGGATAAGTAATACAATTACTATTACTAATAAAGAGCAATAATCTAATGTAGATAAATAATAATAGAATATAGCCAGATATGCAAAAACAATATGAAAAAGTTAAAGAAAATATAATGAATAAAAAGCCAATGAAGGAGCGACTGAAGAATATTATTGTCAGACCATCTATGGGGACTATGAATACACAAATTAGGAAGTTTCCAATTGAAGTGGATTATCAGTGTTGGAACAGTCCTCCCAAATTTGATAAAAAGGGGGTTAAGACCAACCAGGTCCAATAGCATGATGTACCCCAAAATTCTAAGCAAATAACACTCTATGGCTTGTTAGGCAAGGGATTGAAGAGGCAAGAGCTAAATAAAACAACCAAAATATAAAGATTCATTTAGACCCTGCGGTTGCATAGAGCCCAATCGGTAGATCCATTCTGTTTCTTTACGGAGGATTTTCTGATTCCAATTACCCCCCTTGGAGATGGTCTAATGACCTCAATCACATTAAACCGTAATGATCTGAAATCTCCGCCATGAAATTCTTGTACATGGCGGGCTATCGGAGTGTCTCTTCCATGCCTAATATCTGCGGCATGTTCACCGATACGTCTCCTGAATTGTCTCTTGGTCTTGCTCACATAGTTTAAGGGGCATGAACAAGTGTAAAAATACACCACACCTTCTGACTTGCAATTAGCAAAATCCCTGATAAAATAGATCTTATTGTCAAAAGCACTGCAAAAAGTTTTCCCTTGTTTTATAACCGGGCAGGCTACACAATTGGCACCACATTTAAAAGTGCCTAGGGGTTTCTTGTTAAGCCAAGTGCCCTCCTGACTAGATTGCAAAACAAAATGACTAGACACAAGTCGGTCTTTTAGCGAACGGCCTTTCCGATAAGTAACCTGCGGATAATTGGGTATGTACTCCCTTATGTCGGCATCCAATTGAAGAATACGCCAATATTTTTTTTAGAATATTTAATACCTCCGCATTCCTTTCATCATAAGTTGCAATTATCCTAGGATATTTAGATTCTCTAACAGTGGGTTGCGGATTTAGAAGAACCATCCGATTCTGTTTTAAGGCCGAACAATAAGCCGCATCAACAACTTCCTGAGGATAGCCTCTATTGAGGAACCGATCCCTCAATATTCTTGACTGAAGATGAAAATCATGGGGTCTAGAACAGTTACGCCTTAATCGTAAAAACTGACTCTTTGGGATACCTCGCTTTAGGCTTGCGGGATGATGGCTCTTCCACCGTAAGAAACCATTGGTGGCAGTTGGTTTCCTATAGAGATCAGTGTGGCTAAAGCCATTTTGGTTCTTATGATCAGAACATCTAGAAATGGAAGGCTCTGTTCTTGTACCTCATATGTGAAGCGCAAGCCAATATCATTCTTATTAAGATTTCCAACAAACCCTTCAAAGGAGGCTCTAGTTCCTTCCCAGATGATGAAAATATCATCTATCTACCTTCCCCCGAAAAGAATCTGTGGGGGCCATTGATCATCCTCTGATCCACATACTTTAGTAGCCTCCCACCAGCCCAGGAACAAATTCACGTATGTGGGAGCACAAGGGCTCCCCATAGCAGTGCCCCTGAGCTGGTGGAAGAAGCGACGATCAAACAGAAAGTAGTTATGACACAGGACAAATTTAAGTAGCCTGATGATAAAACTATTGTGTTGCTGATGTTGAATGCCCCTGGTATTAAGGAAATACTCACTTGCTGCAATACCGAAAGTGTGTGGAATACTACTATAAAGCGATTCTACATCAATAGAAGTTAACAATACGTCGCTCCCTACTGAAATCCCTTCTAGACGTCTGAGGAGATCCGAAGTGTACCGTATAAAGGAAGGTAATCCAAATACAAACTGCTGTAGCACACGATCAATATATATGCCAGCATTCTGGGTAATTGACCCAACGCCAGATACAATCGGTCTACCTTTCAGATGTTCTAGGCCCTTATGCACCTTAGGTAAGGCATAAAAGGTCGGAATCTGGGGATCAGACGGCATCATAAATTTATGTTCCGCTGCCGAGATGAGACCTGCATCCAGCCCCTCATCAAGGAGCTGCTGCAGTTCGGAGGCAAATTCCTTAGTTGGATCCTTCTTTAGGATTACATAACACTCCAGATCCCTCAATAAATCCTTACACATCTTCAAATATAAATTTTGATCCATTAGGACCAGATTCCCACCTTTATCAGATGGTTTAATCACCACAGAATCATCCCTTTCCAAGGATAATAACGCCTGCATCTCTAGTTGGGACAAGTTGTTTCTAAATGGTAAGCTTTGATTTTTCAAAATGTTTAACTCCTCAGTCACAGCCTTAACAAAAAGATCAATCTCAGGTGTATCAATCTGTGGAGGTATCCTATTGCTTTTAGTCTTTAGGTCAGTATAAGCTCCCTGTCTATCCCCTTCCTCAAGAAGTGAAGTAAGAACTTCAACCCCTTCAAGATCTTCCATAGAAAGTCCAAAATCTCTGCATCTCTGTGAATCCGGAATTTTGAAAAACTTTCGCCACTTCAATTTGCGTGCAAAAAGGTGCAGATCCTTCACCCATTCAAAATCATTAAATCTAGTAGTGGGTACAAAACTGAGTCCTCTAGACAGAACAGAAAATTCAGAATCACTAAGATGTCTACTTGAAAGATTAATAATTTATTGACTATCACAGGTTAACGAGGTTGACGTTGCCGAAATTCGTATGGGGTGCTCCCCCTCCCCTCAAAAAAAGATTGCCCAGAGGAGGATGAATGACTATATTTCGCCCCACGTCCTGATAGATTCCATCTTATAGAGCCATTACCACAATTCCTACCACGCCCTCGGCCTCAAGTCACTGGGCCCCCCAATTTATTTGAGTCCGTGTCTGAGGACTCTGGGTCAGAGGAGTATGCCTCTTTAGTGGTACTAGCACTCTGTCTCAAAGCTTGATAAACACGCCCTTCCTTAAATTCTGCTAAGTCCCATGTGTATTGTTTATGTTTCCGAATCTTCAAAGAAGACTGATATTTCTCAACAGAAACCTGCAGGGCTTGTTCCCTTTTATCAAAATCAGGATCTTCCTTGAACTTCAAGGCTTGATCTCTAAGGGCATTCAAAGTACTAGAGGTGGCTTCAAATGTTTTTTTGCTCCTCCTCCAGCAATATTCGCATTAATCTAAGAGAACTTTCGGTTAGTTCTTCCTCCCACCTGCTCAACAAGGTGTCTGTCTGTGAGCGAACAGCAGGAACCACCGTCAGACGTAAACCACCAGGAACAATTCGAGACTCAATGTAATGTTCAAGTGACTGCAGCTCCCACCACGATTTAAGATTTGCTCTATATGCCACATAAAGATTTTTAAATAGAGTTTTTAAATCAGAAGGGTTATCCTGTGTCGAGTCTAATTCACTATCAGAAAAAACAGCCCTTGCCTCTACCCTACGCCTTTCAAAGTATATAGGGTCACTTAGAAAACTAGCCATATTAAGTCAACAAATCACCGCAAATCACTATACAAATACACCCTTGCTGAGGAAAGCACAAGCTAGTGACAGACATGCTGTTTCCAGCGCTGTGTCCCTTATTGTGTAAGATGCTGTACTTTCAAAGTACTTAATGCTCAAATCTGACAGTTTCCAGCCAGAAAAGAGTATAGCTTATTCATGAGCAGGTGTTAGCCCTGCCCACCCAAGGATAGCCCCACCTACCTGACAGTTATTCACATGTTTCTACCTATTCAAAGTAATAGGTTAATCAGCTGTGTGGTGGGCGGGGCTATCCTGAGGCGGGCAGGTCATGAATTAAACGGACTCTTTTCGTGACTTTTCTGGCTGAAAACTGCAGATTTGAGCATTGAATACTCTAAAACTACAGCATCTTACAGGATAAGGGACACAGCGCTGGAAACAGCATGTCTGTCACTAGCTTGTGCTGTCCTCAGCAAGGGGGGCATAATCTATGTGACAGGTTCTCTTTAAGTAGTAGTATTGTTGGGTTTTGGTATTGTGGAATTTTAGCAACAATTATTCGTGTGGTAAATTTGCGTCATATAAAGGTGTATTATTTAGTAACTGTATGACTGTTATTTATAAGGGTTTGCACTATCAAACATAGTTGAGAGCTTTTGAAAAACCGCATTTGTCAACGCTGATTTTCATTATACAGTGTATTGTTGAGGTGATAGACAGTATCTACGTGGAATACATGTAACATTTGTGACAGGACGTTTTGTTCTTCGTAAAAATACATGCCACAGTTCATGATGTGGTGTGAAAAATGCTGTGTGACAACAAACCTATTGAGCAAATCGTAACACAGAGGGCCCAAGTGTTTTATCACCCTACCAATGCCCATGAAGTTTAGAGAAGTTAGGTACAGTGTTCGGGAAAATACTTTGGAAAAGTATTTTAAATACAAAATACTTATGACTGAAGTATTTTAAATACAAATACTAAATACTTTCATCCCGAAGTATTTTAAATACAAATACTAAATACTACTTCCAAAGTATTTTCCAAATACTAAAATACTTGAAAAATTTAAACAAAAAATTTAGTAAAAACAAAAAATGCATCAGAGGTCCTTGAGCCCACTAGGATTAGCATCTACCCTCCAGATAAGTCAGGATTCATTGTGTCCGACTCCTATAGAAGATGTCTGTCACATGGAGGAGAGGATGCTTCAGTAAAGAGAAACATACAGGTACCTTCCTTTAGTTACTATGCCTATTAATGTCAGGCATTTGGGAATATTAATTTAGTTTCAGTAACTCCATGTGCTTCACATTAATAGCAGTTAACCTCATCATGTCCCTCATATTAAACCCTGTGTGCTATATATAAGGGTTACTAATATGTGAGACACATGGGGGTACTAATAAAGGACCTTAATTATGAAGATACCTAATTATTACTTCCATGTCTCTCACATATCAGTAACTCTTATTTGAGGCACACAGGGGGTTAATGTGAGGGACATGATGGGGTTAACTGCTATTACTATGAGGCACATGGAGTTACTAAGCTGTAATGCACATGACCAGACTTTTTATCTGCAATGGTGGGTTTCCCCCGCTCAGCTTATACTCGAGACAATACGTTTTCCCAGTTTTTTGTGGTAAAATTAGGGGCCTCGGCTTATATCCGGGTCGGCTTATACTCGAGTATATACGGCAATTTTACGGAATGGCTTACGCGATTGGGATGATTAAAAACTAAAAATAAATCGCGCTTCACTACAAGGTGGACTTGCGTTGCTGGAACCCGCTGGAATTTTCCCTCCTCTCGTCACACCTCGCATGAGATACGAGAAACGAGATTGATGACATGACTCGCGCTGTTGTTTTTTTTTAAGTGCGGTGGGGCGGGTTATTTAAATTACAACATTTGTTTTGAATTTAGAAAGTAATTAAAATACTTAAAATACTTCCTAAAAGTATTTTAGTTACAAATACAAAATACTGAATAAAAAAAGTATTTTGATTACAAAATACAAATACCTGATAAGTATTTTAAATACTATTTTAATTACTTGTACTGTATTTTAAATACTCCCGAACACTGGTTAGGTAAGAGAGTGTCCCCACACCAGCTGAAATATTCACTGAAAATTCCAGCATCTAACTATAGGTTTAAAAGATAAATGCTCCAACATGTTAAAAACTCCAGGTGTCAGACATGATATTTCCAAAACTCTAAAGCGTTTCAGAAAAACATCCCTTTAACTTTCATAGCATGAAATATTTCACCCCCAGCTGAAATAATCTGTCAATAGTGCAACTGATTATATGTCTAATCAGTAATTGGATATAACAAGCATTGAGCCATGAGTAAAGGCTGGCTAGACCTGAAACTGCTGTTGTCTCTGTGATCCTTCTCTGTTGGTTGCACTGCAATGACCAGAACGCCCACTTCACCATCACACTGCACACCTACATTTATGGTGCCACTGCCACTGGCTCAGAAATGTGGTTTTCATCCTGTCTGGCCTTTATCTTGATAAACTAATTTGAATATTTCCATTAGACTATAATGCTGATCCCTATGGCCCTAAGTGGATTAAAGAAATTACATATTGTTTAGAATTTAATATAGGTACAGATAATGTGAGAACAATGATCTGTTTAATATGCAAGGTCATGCATTTAATTGAGCTACATGGAATAATATTGAGGTAATGTACCTGGCCATAGTCATACTGGATAAGTCGGATGAAAAAGAATAATTCTGTATAGAATTATTTCCTATGGACAAAAGAGCCTCTTCTATGTATTCCATTGATAGTACTGATGAATCCAGGATCCCAAGCACCTGTGTAAAATGGGGACAAAGAGGAAAGCACATCCAGACCAAGAAATGATGAGATCACCTCAGGTGCCTGCATGCACATAATAACATTATACTGCTAAGTATCTTATTCAAGAACACACAATTTAAAAACAGAATAAACCTGATCAGATGTCAAGTTCTCATAGTTGTCCTGAGATGCCTTGACTGTGATATCAAAGGTGTTGAAGAGAGACTGTGCTGCACCAACCACCACCTGACTGGAGATGTTATCTTCACTCATTGAGCCTGACAGCTGCCCCCCAAGAGCCAGCAGAAGGTCACTAGCATTGACCTAAAAAAAGATAAGCAAGACAATAATGAAGGTTTGTAGTCTGCTATGAGTAGAGGTGCCCCTATAGAGAAATATGGCTTCTTTCTCCACCATTTCTTCTAATAGGCTGCAGACCGCTTTAGGCCTGTGGCATATGAGACTCCAGGGTGCTCTGAAGACGTCAATGGCCTGACGTAGGTGGCCCGATGATGACACTATATCATGCTGCCTATGCCGTCACAGACTTCCTTACTGTTCTCAGTCTAGCCATTCTATGCTGTCCACTTACTGTATAGGCCACTGGCATAAACAGCTATGAAAGGACCAGAAAGAAGTGGTGGGAACAAGGTCTGGTGAGAAGGAGTATTTTTCTTTAAAGCCGAGAGAAGAGTAGGCTGAGGAGAGGGGGGCTATAAAGAGATTGGCCACTTTAAAGAGAGGAAGCACTGCTAGAGAGAGATGAGGGCACAGGGGATTTTTTTTTTATAGGGGCACTATTAAAAAGAAGTAGAATTATTACTGAGAAACAGGTACAGAGTGGGTGTTATTACTGAGTGGGGCCAAAGGCAGCATTAGCACTGGGCATCAGCATAAAAGGGGTATTATTACTGAAGGCACAAAGGATTCACTATTACAGTATAGGGACTTTATGGTGTAGGGTTTTTGTTGCTAACTTGGGTACTGTTACGGGTGTCCCTGCGACCCCCGTGTCGGGTCGCAGGCACACCCGCACCTTCGCCTTACCCTCAGCTGGTACTCGGGCTGCGGGCGCTCTGGCAGCTCTGAGTCCCACTTACCACGCCACACTCCTGCTCCGTGCTCGCCCCCTAGTGCGCACGCGCTCGCGGCAGTACAGGCAAATTCCTTCCTTAGCACCTTGCCGAATCGATAGTGTCCTGTGCCTAGAGAGGAAGCGTTCCTGAGTATCTTGTTTGTCTACTGTGTACCGTACCTTCTGCCTCCGTCCCTTGACCACGAACCATTGCCGCCTGTTCTGACCTTCTGCCTGTCCCCGACTACGAGCCTGCTCCATGATTCTGTACCGCGCAACACCTCGGCTGCCACGGCAAGCAAGTCACGTCAGGGGTAGCGACCTGGTAGCAATCCGCCGCAGCAAGTCCATCCCACTTTGCGGCGGGCTCTAGTGAAAACCGGACCTACTTAGACTCCACTCCCTGGCGTGGCTTACACCATCGCTTGTGGTGGTCCAGAGGATCCACTACCAATCCATTTTCAGTTTGATTCGGCCATGGATCCCGCCAATGTGCCTCTACCGAGCGTCTCTGACATCACCACCATCGTGGCCCAACAGTCGAAACAGATCGCTCAGCAGGCGCAGCAGCTTAACCAGCTGTCTACTATGATGCAACAGCTCCTCGCTACGCAGCAGTCGGCTGCTGTGACTCCTTCTGTGGCAGTCGCTCCGGGGATGTCCGCCGGTCCTAAACTCTGGTTGTCCATGCCGACGAAGTTTGATGGGGACCCAAAAGCCTGCAGGGGCTTCATCACCCAGTGTTCCCTCCGCGTGAAACTTATGGCAGGACAATTCCCGTCGGAAAGGTCCAAGGTAGCCTTCGTGGTAGTCTCCTCTTTAAAAAGCCCGGGCCCTGGGCACCAACTCTGGGACCGAGGCGATCCAGTCACTGGATTTTTGGGGCTTTCCCTGTGGGAGTTCCACATGTCTTCAAAACCTGACCCGCCTCGTTGTCCGAGCTGGTTTGCTGAATTTTTGCAGCAGGGGAAACTCCCCCGAGGTGACTACCCGTGCAATTCCGCACTCTGCTTTGGATGGCTTGGAACATGCATTTTTTTGGCGCCACCTTTAAGAAGGCCTCCCCAGAGATTAAGGGAGCTCTCCCCTCCGGGGAAACCCTCTTCTTTTTTTCATTAAGCGAGCTAACCACCGGGCGACCCGGATTGATATTTTTTTCTCGGAGAGACAAAGGACTCCGCCAAGAGCGGAACAAATCCAAACACAGTTCTTGCGCCGGTGTTTTTTCGGCCCCCACGATTTCTTCACAGCCAGTTAGGAAGACCCCATGCAAGTGGACAGAGCCCATTGACGGCCAATAACTGACTCGATGACGGGGAGGACAATTTCCCTCTACTGCGGCGCCCCGAACTCTTCAGGGGTTGTCCGCCCCGTCCGCAACGTTTCCGGGGAAACGCACGCAAGGTTTCTGGGAAGGGCCCCCTTTGTTGTGAACAATCCCTTCCTCGGCCATGCTGCCGTTCTGGTCAAAAACCAATTCGGGATCTCTTTTCAATGCTCCCTTTTTGGATCCGGTCGCCGGGGAATTTTTAGGTGCTGTTTTGGTGGAAGTTCGTTTCGGTGGTCCGCTTAGCCCAACCCTTTGGGGTAATCTCTTGTTAGGGGCGACTCTTGAGTGATCCATCCTTTTCCGGACTGAATCGGTGGTCCTAAAGTTGGAGCTTTACCAAGGAAAAGATCGCATTCTTCGGTACCCCCTCTTCCTGGGCTGTCCTCCTGGGGGCTTCTGTGGCTACGCACACCCCCCCCTCCTCGATGGGCCCCAGGTGACGTTTTGGTTGGGGTTGAGATTGCCAGTCTCGCGCTATCGCCCCTTCCCCCCACATCTCCTTCAACCCTTCCGGCTTGCCACCACCATATTAAGCTTTCGGGACGTCCTTTCCGAGAAGCGGGGGGCGGACACTCTCCCTCCCCACCCCCCAAAATTTTGTACTATGACCTGTTCCCGGGGGATATCCCCCCGGGGGTAGGGGTTGCCTACATTAAAGGCTATGTCGGCCTCATTAAAGAAAATTTACAAAAGGCTTCTTTTGCAAGTTACTTCCCCGGCAGGGTGCCGGTTTTCCCCCTTTGGGGGGAGAAGAAGGATGGTTCCTTAGCCCTGCATAACTTCGCGGTCTCAAAAAAGATACTATTAAAAACCGGTATCCTTTACCATTGATTATGAACTCTTTGATGCCTCCAAAAGAAACTAAAGTCTTCTCCAATTGGATTAAGGGGGCCCTATAATCTCGTCCCCATCGAGAAGGGATGAGTGGAAAACGGCCCTTTCCTACTGTGATGGGCATTTGAGTATTTGTAATGCCCTTGGCTTGTGTAATGCTCCAGCATTTCCAAAATTTATCAATGACATTTTCAGAGACTCCTGATGTCTGCGTGGTTGTCTACTTGGATGACAGTCTTTTTTTTTTTTGCCCTGATCTGGAGACCCACCTCGCAGTGCGCCCGACCTGAAATGCCGGCTTGAGAAATCTTTATGCCAACTAAAAAAAAAGTGCCTGTTTCTCAGACCCCACCCCGTTATCTAATATAATCCGGTAAGGGGCCCGAGATGGGCCCACTAAACTCTCCCCCATTTACACTGGCCATGACCCGTCGGCCTCGGGCCATACAATTTCTTCTTTTGGGGTTTGAAAAAATACAGGCAGTTTAAACCCACATTTCTCGAGTTGGTGGCCCGATTGTGGGTCTTTCCAAAAAGCGCCCAAACCCAAAAAGTGGCCCCCAGCTGCCGAAAAGCCTTTTTAAAACTGAAAGCAGCATTGCCCCTACATCTTTTTTGTTGTGCCCTTTTTTTAAACCTTACACCTTGCCGAATCGATAGTGCCCCGTGAAAAAGAGGAAGCGTTCCTGAGTATCTTGTTTGCCTATGTGTACCTACCTTCTGCCCCGTCCCTGACCCCTGTTCTGACCCTTTGCCCGTCCCCGTACGACCCTGCTCCACGATTCTTTTACCCCCAAAACCTCGGCTGCCACCGCAAGCAAGTGATCAGGGGGGAGGACCCGGTGCAATCCGGCACAAGTCCATCGCGCTTTGTGGGGGGGGCTCTGGTGAAAACCGGGCCTACTTAGACTTGCTCCCTGGCGTGGGTTCACACCTTGTGGTGGGCCAGGGGGTCCATACCCATCCGTTAAGGTCCCGTACCTTAGAGTGCCTGTCACTGATGGGGCCCAAGAAAATGGGTTTGTGTAGAGAGGGGAAGGTTTTTTGAAAAAGTTTAAAGGGGTGTCACATAGATTATGTCCCCCCTTGCTGGGACAGCCAAGCTAGTGTCGACATGTGTTCCAGCGCTTTAAAAACTCAAATCTTTTTTCGTCAGCAGGTGTTTAGCCCCCCAGCAAAAGGCTGCCCCACCCACTGGCAGTTATTCACATGTTTCTACTTATTAAAAGTAATAGGTTTATCAGTTGAGGTGGGCGGGGCTAGCCTCAGAAGGGCATAAAAAAAATTGACTCTTTTTATGACTCTTTTCTGTCTAAAAACTGCAAATATGAGCATTAAATATTTGAAAACTGCAGCACCTTATAGAATAAGTTACACAGCGATGGAAAAAACAGGTCTGTCACTAGCTTGTGCTGTCCTCAGCAAGGGGTGCACAAATTATGTGACAGGTTCTCTTTAAGATGTTTGTGTGGCAAATTCAGCAATGATGAGTCATGGCTAGAAGAATTCATCATGGATGGAGAAGAAAAGAGAAAGTTCCAGTTAGAGAAAATGTCTCCTGTGAGTCATTTGATGTCATTGTTCATTTTTCCTCTGTGTTAGATTAGTGGTGGCAACCTGAACTGTTATCTGACCACAATATGAGCACTGTATGGTTTTATTATAGGTTATATTGATGCTTGTATAGTGGTAATGGATACTTGTCTCTGATTGTAGAAATGAGTGCATGTCTGTCCCTGACCATGTTATTAAGGATTTGTCTCATCATGTTGTGTCACTGAGCCCAAAACAGATTCAGATTCATGCATGCTGTCTCTTTTCCTGGTTAGGCTGTTTGTGGTTCTATAGCTGTGAGTAGCATCTGAGCTCGGCATTTGCAGCTCTTTTAAAAGCGCTGACAGGAGAGCAGGAGATGTTATCTTTAAGTGCAGAGAGCTACAGAGCTCAACATAAACAATGGAGACTAATCACTTGTCTGAGATAACACACTGTTCTCAAGCTCCCGCCAGTCCACTTGTGGTGACATCATCCCTGCTGTCAGATAAGACAAAGAGAGAGAAGAGGAGAGCAGTTTGGTAACCTAAAGAACTCTGTGTGCACTCAGAGCAGATAACATATATCTTAAATCCTCTACAAAACCAAAAAAGTAAAGCAATATATTTGGAAAAACTTTACAATTACTGGTCCCTACATATTGAAAGCTAATCTTTGTATAGTGAGACAACCCCTTTAAGTGTTTCGATGTGACACTTTTATTTGCTTGCTTATGTCGATAGTGTTGTTTATTTTAGAAAGTTGTGAGGTGCATGACCTAGGAACGCAAAATTCGGAAGCGGTTATTGTATGTCGGTTAATCTGGGGTTTGTGCCAGAGCTACTTTTTAGTTCTAGTCTGGCCCTGTGCTTATCTATTAATTTCCAAGAAGCAGCCTGCTCTTGCTGTCATTTTTAAGGTTGGTGTGGCATAGATGTGGATTGGACAAGTCTGTGCTTTAAGATTTATGCACGTTGGCGGGGAATCATACAAGCTCAGTGAGGCACTATATGTAAAAAGATGTTCTCCTATAGAAACAATGGGCCCAGGGGGAAATACCTCCATGGATGTAGAGTCTTATGTAATATGCCATAATTTTTAATTGATCATTATTGTTTATATATATATATTGTACAGAATTAAACAAAGTAAAAAGCCCATATATTTCTGTATAACCTGGGACTCTGGGGATAACAAATCACTGGCGTTGAGCACTTGTGTCAGTATATCCGAAGCTTGTGATAGAAGTGTGACATTCCAGATATCTGGTGCTGCTTTCATCAGTAGAGTTATGATTTCTGAAGTGATCTGTCAATTAGAAAGTAAAAAACAGTTAACATAGAAAACCTAAGCTTTTGCTGAAAAAATACTTTATGCTGTAGCCCTCTTTGAAGATTAATTGAGCTTGCCCAGTTCTGGGATGACGGGTAGGCAAACATAGGTGACCACCTAGGGCGCCACTTCATCTCAGGCAGAAAAGGGGGCACAAAGAGGTATGGAGTGGGCTGAATTTTCCATTGAGGGGTTCTACGTGCCTTATTTACCTAGGACACCAGAATACTTTGTCCCAGTACTGAGCTTGTCTGTTGACTCTAGCGCTAGTTGTTGCATTTAACTTTAGTGGTTTTCATGAAATGAGAGGCAAGCAACTTTCCTTCCTTTCTACCCCCATTTTATTAATCCCTTTCCACCGCAGCGTCTTTTGTTCATGTTACATTCATTTTTCCTAAGTCTTCCAAAAGCCATAACTTTTATGTTTTTCCCTCTACATGGATTTCTAAAGGCTTGTTTTTGAAGGCCAAGATTTGCTTTTTGATGATCCCATTTATTGTACCATAAAATGTACTGGGAAACCAAATAATTATTTGTGGGGTGGAACATGAACAAATGAAGTTGCGCTGTTTATGGGGTGTTTCATTTTTATAGAGTAAACTGTGCAACATAAATAACATGTTATCTTTATTGTACAGTTTGGTACTACTTTGGTGATACCACATTTTTTGAATTTTCATTGTTTTAATACCTAAAAAAATTAAATTTGTGCTGCAACACAATTTTCTGTGACCAATAACTATTTTTGTGTGTTTTTCTAACTATGGACCTAATTAAGGACTCATTTTTTTGTGGACTGAAGTGTAGTTTTTATTAGTACACTTTTGGGAAACCAGTGACTTTTTCATTACTTTTTATTAAATTTTTTGGGGAAAGTGACCAAAAAATGCAATTGTAGAGTTGGGTATTTTTTTCCTGAGGTGCTTACTGTATAGTATAAATTATTGTTGTTATTATTATTTATTTTAGAGCGCCATTGATTCCAGGGTGCTGTACATTCGAATGGGGTTACAGACATAACATACGCCAAACAAGTGCAATGGTGGCAATAAATAACTAACAACTGGTACACAGGGGGAGAGGAACCTGCTTGTGAGAGCTTACAATCTACAAATAATGCTATATTTCAATAGTTAAACCAAGCAAAAAAAGCTCCTTATATGCAATAGTTATACCTCCATATAAGTTTTCCAAAACAACATAAACTGAACTATTTTAATAGAATGGACTTATACTGAGATACCAGTTATGTTTATCTTTTATATTTTTTTTTATTTGTAAAAAAGTAAAAAGGAGTGTTTTGAACTTTTAATATTTAATTTTTATTTTATGGGGGTATAATAGAAGTAGAAAAATTCCTTCTTTAGGGCCCCAGCTGCCATAACAACTAGTCAGCACCCCGCGGTCTCATCAAAGGAGGCAGTCAAGGAACGAAATAGTGCGCAGCACTACCATTTCTTAAACCCTTAGGACTTGTCCCCACGGCAAGGGTTATTGGTCAGTTTTATAAACAGTCTGAGAACCGACATGCAATGCTCGCCAAAGACTTAAATAGAAAATCCGTGCAGTGGGGACCTCCCGTGGATTTTTCTGCGGGGCGTTTTTTTACACCTAGAAAACCTAAAACATGTTCATTCTTCTGCTCGGTTTGCGGACAGAACATGAACATGTGGGAGCGAAGGGGAAGGACATGAGTCTGCAAAACACGGTCAAAAGCCGTCCCCCTGCATGACAAAAAAGACTAAATACCGGTCGGGAAATCCGACCGGTATTTGGTCTTTGCCGTGTAGACGCAGCCTTATGTACCATGGTAGCATTTATCACGGCATTTATCGGGAAGGATTTAAAGAAAACCATACATGCCTAATGCACTCTCATTTACCTTTGTTGGGGTTTAACAAGTGCTTCATTGCCATTGTACACCAGACCTGTCATTAAATGACACAGTGGCTATTTGGCCCTTGTTCAATACTTGATGCCTTTTGTAACTGAGATCTAAAGTAAACAGGAGCTTTAAATGCAACGCAGATAGTTAGCATAGAATTAGGATAGCATATGTAAAATGTCTAACCTGTATTGCACGATCCTGTGTTATATTCTTGAGGGTCTCCTGACTGAGTGGGGTAATGTCATCCAGTTTTGGGGGAGTGACTGTAGTGTTGGTTTGTGGTTTTGTCGCAGCCGGTTTTTTAGTGGTGGTGGGCTTGGTTCTTGAATAAAAACAGACTCCCCACATACATATAGCACGTCCCTGAAAGTAAAGAAAAATACAATTATACATCATTTGTTTATGATTATTGACAACACAATGGCACATGGGTGCACAATAGAAAATAATAAAATCCCTTATAACAGCATTAGAAAAACCTAGCTGCTTTTTTTCAAATACATCATCTCTTTTGTCCAAGGACTGCGCCTGGTATTACAAGTCAGATTCATTGATAAAAGGGTAGTTAGCTGTAACACCAGACATAGCCCATGGACATAAAAAATGCAGTTTCTGGAAGAAAGCAGTCATGTTTGTAATTTCATAAAACCCTTTTAACACAGAAGAAATGGAACCTGTCCGGTGCTGGATTATCTAATATCCTAGATTATCCGATTACTCTTTTAATGTAAATAAAATTAGTTTGATTGACCTATAGCAAGATACCTATATATATAACATTAGCAGTGGTCCATGTTTCATCTAAGTATTTCTTTTTTTTTTTTAATATGTATTTTATTAGGCACAACCAAAATGTTCACACAGTGTCAGAATATAAATAAGAGCATAAATCTGAGTAAGAAAAGCAAGTTGACAATCTTATTATACAAGTATAACATACTGCACTTTGGTAGTATCCATTTTCTAGCTTTAAAATTTGAATTAACAAATCTAACAAACCAACAACAAGGTTTGAGCTTGCAAGAGATCATGATGAGGGTCCCCACGCTCCTCAATACCTCCAAACAGGGAAAACTGGCAAAGGTAGTCGGTTGCAATAATCTTATATATTACTCATACATCACAGGTCTGAGAGACAACTTTTACTTTCTCCAGTCGCGTTAGTGACAAAATGTCCTTCCCCCACTTTTGTCTCTGATTTGGAATTTGGGCATCATCCATCGTGTCCAGTATGGAGACATAAATCATGAAGGTAGCAGACCACATCTATAAATTGCAATGGCCTGTTTAGGTCAACAAAAACTACAACAGTGTAACCATCTGAGCTTACCAATATCGTTCAATGATTCCTCGAACAGTGATGTGACACTTTTATATCTCGTAGTAATAATAATAATAATAATAATAATAATCTTTATTTATATAGCGCCAACATATTCCGCAGCACTTTACAATATAGAGGGAATAAGCACAGACAAACCAGACATTACATTATAAAAAAGCTATGTACAAATCAGACAGGAAGTGTGAGGGTCCTGCTTGCAAGAACAGGAAGAACAGCAAGAACAATCTATTAGGGTGTGTGGGAGAAACAAAGGGTGACAAGTGCTTGGTTTACAATGGTCCGGCCATGTTACATAAATATAGGGTAGTATACATAAAAAGTGGATGAACCTGCCATCCCAACCATACATCTATATACAGGTAAGTGCCTGTGGGTGCCAAAGTTCAGAAAGTGATGAATGTGTGACAGAATTTTGGGGGTTAACAATTAGGGATCTTGGTAGGCTTGTCTAAGAAGATGAGTTTTCAGAGCGCACTCAAAACTGTGAGGGTTGTAACATGGGGTAACATGTTCCAGACAATTGGTGCAATACATGCAAAATCTTGGAGATAGGCATGGGAGGTTCGGATGAGTGAGGTGTGTAATCTCAGGTCAGTAGCAGAGCGGAGGGTCTGGGTAAGGTGGTAGACAGAGATGAGGGAGGAGATGTAGGAGGGTGCAGCGCTGTGGAGAGCCTTATGGGTGAGAGTGATGAGTTTCTGTTGTATTCTGTACTGAATGGGCGACCAGTGCAGTGACTGACACAGGGTAGAAGCATCAGTATAGCGGCTGGAAAGAAAGACAAGCCTGGCTGCTGCATTCAGGCCAGATTGGAGAGGGGAGAGTTTACAGAGAGGGAGACCAAAAAGTAGGGAGTTACAATAGTCAAGACGAGAAAGAATAAGAGGTTTAGTTTCAAGATTAGAGAGGTAGAGACATTGTACAGATACTAGTGGACAGACAGTCACCTGGTAGGTGTTTTGTAGCAAGGCAGAGGAGTTGAATGTCACGGGAAGGGGAGGGGTGATAATATTTGGGTGTCATCAGCATATAGATGGTGCTGAAAGCCAAATCTGCTGATGGTTTGTCCAATGGGGGATGTGTAGATTGAAAAGATGAGAGGACCAAGGACGGATCCCTGTGGCACCCTGACAGCAAGAGGAAGAGGAGAAGAAGTAGAACCTGAAAATGAGACACTGAAGGAGCGGTCAAAGAGGTAGGAAGAGAACCAAGAGAGAGCGTTGTCCTGGATGCCGATGGCACTAAGCAGGCTGAGGAGAAGGTGGTGATCTACAATGGCAAATGCTGCAGAGAGATCGAGGAGAAGCAACAACGAGTAGTTACCCTGAGATTTTGCGGTCAGGAGATCATTTTAAACTTTTGCTAGAGCAGTTTCTGTTGAGTGTAAAGAGTGGAAACCTGATTGCAGAGGGTCAAGAAGAGCGTTAGCAGAGAGATAGCAGATTAGTTGAGAGTAGACCAAGCGTTCCAGGATTTTAGAGATAAAGGGAAGGTTAGAGACTGGTCGGTAGTTGGTAGCGCAGGACGGGTCTAGAGAGGGCTTTTTTTTTAGTAAAGGGGTTATAATAGCATGTTTAAAGGAGGATGGGAAGATCCCAGTGGAGAGAGAGAGGCGAGGTGAGGTGAGAGAGCGCAAGTGGTGGGGCGTGCAGACAGGAGAAGCCTGGACACTTCTTCTTCTGACGTCGGGTCAAGGGCTGAGAGCAGATTAGAGGACGTGCGGGGAGGAACATGATTGGTGTTATTTGGGGATTGTGATGAGATGTTTTGCCAGATACTGTCGATTTTGTTTTTGAAGTGAGTGGCCAGGTCTTCAGCACAGAGTTCAGTGACTCGGGCTTGAGCTTTAGGTCTGAGGAGGGAGTGGAAAGTGTCAAACAGGCGTTTTGGGTTGTTATGTAATGTTGAGATGAGGGAGGTGAAATATTTTTGCTTGGGGCAGTGAAGGGCAGTGTGGTAAGTCCTGAGCATGAATTTATAGTGGAGAAAGTCTGCTGGCAGCTTTGACTTTCTCCATAGACGCTCAGCACATCGGGAACATCGCTGCACAAAACGAGTCGTGTGCCAAGGCTGTCGGCGTCTGACTCTGGTGGTGCGGTGTGTGAGTAGTGCCAATATGTCCAGGGTGGTAGAGAGAGTTTAATTGTAACATTTAACAGCCAGGTCAGGACAGGAGAGTGAGGACATTGGGGGCAGTGAGGACTCTATGGTGTCAATGAGTTCCTGAGTGTTTATAGAACGGAGATTGCGGAATGTGCGATGGGTAGGTGTGTCCAGAGAAGGCTGAAAATTAGTGATAGTGAAGAAGATAATGTTATGATCAAAGAGATCATAAAGAGAGTTGGTAAGATTAGAAATTGAGCAGAGGAGACAGAACACCAGATCAAGAGAGTTTCCATCCTTGTGAGTTGGAGAGTCTATAAGTTGCGAGAGGCCAAGGGAAGAGGTTAGTGAAGGAAGACAAGAGGCAGAAGGAGACATGGGGTCGTCAGTGGGGATGTTGAAATCACCCATGATGAGAGTGGGTATCTCATGCTCATCAAAAATGATGCCCAGACTCATAGAGTAGTCACAGAGAAGGCAGTTGGATAGTGCGCAGTCACCCCAACTGTGGACCCCAACTCTCCCGAGATTATGAGTCAGGCATCCAGAATCAGTGGATCTCCTTCTAAGATTCGGTTTTGGTACCAGGAAGTAAGACTAAAACACTCTCTGATGGCCTGTTGGATTCGTGTCGGTAGTAAAGCGATGCAGCTTTCCCATATACCAAAAAGGTTTTGTGTATGTGTTTCCTTTTTTTAGGAACATTTCCACCCAATCCATTTTCATTATATAGGAGAGTTTCTCAAGGAAAAGTCTGAAGGGTAGGGGGGTCTCATGTATCCATGTGTGCAGCATTGTTTTCACGCCAGCCGCCAAGATCTTGTGTAAGAGCTTTCTACACCCCGGTGCACACAGAGTTCTGCGTGTATCTATGTGACTGAAAATTGCCCATAATGGGTTCCTAAGAACATAGTTCGTAGGATTAGAAGTTACAAAGGATATGAACCTAACTGAGAAGCATTGAATAATTGGGCAAATACAAAGGCAATGAAAAACGTCCGCCCCTGGTGACTTGCACCGAAAGAAGCAATTATCTGGAATTATTCCCATTTTGTTGCCTCTGATTGGAGTAATATGCGCCCTATAGTACAGTAGAATAGTCATCTCCCAGTATCTACTGGAGGACAATAATTTTTTACTATTATATAAACCTACACAGAGCGTCAGTAGATCCAGACTGGGGTCATCCTCAACCCATCTTGTGATCGCCGTAAGTAGTCTCTCAAAAATGAGAGCTCTCTGCAGACAGCAGCCTCTGTACACAGTAAGTCCGAGCTGTGGCTGCTGCTTGTTGCAGCTGCAATTACTGGGTCTGTGTGACCTAGCGATTGCAGCTGTGTGGCTCGGGGCTCAGGGGCCTGGTCGCAATTGTGACTGCTGCGACCCCTGTAGCTGCACCACTGCCTAAGGGTCAAATGGAGAAGTACAGTAACAACAAGAGAAAAAACCTTGTAAACCCACCACTGAAGGTTATCTCTGCCTTTGATAATGAGTCTTGGCTCCTAAAAACTTTCACCGTCACCAATTCAAAAATCGGATTACAATATTACTGTGAGAATGTGACAGCGGCTGTACCCACTAAGCTAGTTGGTAGTAATGCTACCTAAAGTGTAGCTGCTAGGAATAGTAAGTAAACATTCGTTAACCAGGTTAGAGCAAATATTACTGTAGCGCCTACAGGGTCAACACAACGTCAGCCCCTAGCTAGATATTGACAGGTGATGTAAGTAATTTAGTCTTAGTAAACAACAGTGGAACAAATTATTCTGCAACAAGTTTCAGCCTACAGTACTACTACAACAGCAGCACCTAGCTAGACATCAAAGGAAGCAATTACTCCCGAGTGAGAATTTCAAGGAGATCAGTATGAGTAGTGCTTACAGGGCTAGTGCAAGGCCAACCCCTAACTATAAGATTACAGATGACTCCAGCAACTCAGCCTATGTTTACATGATGAGTCCATGCATTGTGCCTTCCAGATGAAAATGCTGGAAATGATCTGGAAACTTCCATGCAGCGTCCTGTGGAAATGGAAGCAGTGAAAAGTCCCTATCGTTCCCAAATATGTCCCCTGTTATGGAGTTCTGAGAGTTTGAGTGATAGACACACAAAACAACAAGGGTGTCCACTGTTGGCAAGCGGATTCAGGAAAGAGCAGGCAATTTACTAATCTAGCCTCCTGTACAGCTCTTCCTTCTCTGTAGATTGAAGCAAGATGGTAGCTTTTCCCGCTGAGAGTTGCAGAAGAAGGGAGGTGCAAGATCACCCCCACCTGAGCACATTTGATGGTAACAGCTTATCTTTCAGGGGGCGCCAGCTAGGTGCAAGGAAACCTCAGCACTGCAGCTCACCACTTCTCAGCAACAAAACCTCACCATCCGGCTCAAGCTGGTGTCTCATTCCCTGTCAGGGGGTGCAGTCTGCATGCAATGTGTCGTGCCGTAAGTCTCAGGATGGTCTCCGCTGGAAGTCCGCCGATCCCATACTCCTGCTAGCAGAGCCGAGACCTCCTTCCTGTGGACGGTGCGATGGTCCAATGCAATGCGCAGCTTCTCTCCGAGCACTCCACCTCAATTTAGCTCAGAGACTGTCACGGTGTGCACAATGTCCGCCGCGTCATGCGGCCAGGACAAGCGGAGTCAGTACGAACTCCTGTGCCTCCGGGAAAATCAGGGTAAGCTTCCCAACTTTTTTCCACCACCTCAACTAACCACCCAAGGGGTGATAGAAGGCAATAAGAATGTTTTAGCGCCTTTATTTCTGCCTTTCTAGAGCTTGGTACTGAGGAGCTCTTGTCAAATGGGGCTACACTCCATAGCTCCAAGACCATCTAAGTATTTCTTGCCATTGCCCTTAGTGTATTATTACTTTCATTTAATTTTTTTTTTAACTAGTGGCGGTTGATGCTGACCAAAACAAAACTACAAAGCCAAGTATATTATGGACTTTCTCCTGGCCCAATTAACAGCATCATTACTGAATAAACTGTGTCAGCATGGGTGTGCTGCTGGCTCCTTTTACATACATGGATTCTTTAACTATTTGGATATACTTCTTGCTGCTGCAATGAAAATATCCTAAACTGAGGATGAGCGTACTACAGCAATTGTAACCATGTGGATGCTGTTTTAAAGGGGTTGTCTCACTACAAAGATTAGCTTTCAACATGTACGGAACACTAAATGAAGACGTTTATGTATTGCTTTATTAATTTTTTTTTGCTGAGGAGCTACAAGTGATTTTATCACTTTCTGAGGGCTTTCTGGTTTCTCTAGTGACCGACTTGTTTGCTTGTTCTCCCCTTCTGTTTGTCTTATCTGATAGCAGGGAATGATGTCATCACACAGGTCAGGTACAGAACTGAAATAACAGATCAGAAAACACACAGCCTGAGAGCTTGTATGGTATCTGATCTTTCAGACAAAATACACTAATTACTACTGTTTATTTTAGCTCTCAAGTTTCTCTGGACCTGAATTGTTTATCTAAGCTAGACTAATTAGCAGAAGTCTGAATACACAGATCTCATATGCTAATTATAGACATCTCGACCAGGAAGTGGCAGGATGCATGAATGAAAGAATTCTGCTGACTCTATGAAACAGTGAGATGAGACAACCCCTTTAAAGGGGTTGATTGTCTCATTACATTGATTCTTCTTACCTCAGTCCTGTTTTCTTGTTTCACTTTGAATTCAGGGGTGTTTTGGCTCTACTTTGGCTGCAGTAGAAGCCAAGTCTGTAGCTATACAACCAGTGCTGGCAGGGCCTATCAGGAGGGATCAAACAGGTCTGTAGCTATAGCGACCTGAGGAGCTGATGCATCCCATACAAGAGGGGATATCTAGGAATAGGTAGGACACAGTAAATGAACATATATTGCAAAGTGACTTGTTTTTGCAAGATCTTTAACATAAAAAGCAATCATTGCAGTGAGACAGCCTCTTTAAGCCAAGTAACTTTTTTGCACTTTAGTGTATGCTTGTTTGATACTAATTAAAAAAGTCCTTGAATACATTTTTTAGCCATGTTGTTTATTTAGTAAACATGGTTGTAATCTCACCTTGATTATGTGAATATGTTTAATTCTGGGAATATCTAGGAAAAACAAACAATGTTACAATAAGAAAAAGAATTACAAATTGTATATTACATTAATAAACATATGCATTCACGTCACCAGATATTCTGCAATAATATTGCTATTGACATTCTGTAGATTACTATAGTCAGGTCTTCACTATGGGCGACACATATGATTCTTGTCGCCCAGGCGCCAATTTTATTGCACGCATTTGTAGAGTAGAATGTGCCTGAATCTATGAACCTGTTCTACTGTGGGTCATAGATTTAGTGCTTTCTAGCTACAAGGCGACAACTTTTAAAGTGCTCTACCTGTTCCAGCAGTAATGCGCCTGGTTTTGCGATACTAATGTCATAAATGGGCAGAATCATACAGTTGTGGTATGTCACGCCTCCAGAACGTCCCCCAATCTCCGGCGCATTACAAAGTGCTGTGGGCTCTTTATTATGCGCCTCATTTTGAAGTGCGCCTGCTCATACATCGAGCACATAGGGCTGCACCAGTTTTTGGGCTGAAAGGATGCCAGACTACTGGCGCAGCCCTGTACACATATGTCGCCCTATGTGTTATCTCTGAATGGTGATACCATTTATTAAAGCTTATGGCAACAATTCCTATCCTGTGCTCCGACAGCTTCCGTGTTGTCATAGGGATACTGTATAGATCCAGTTCTATTTACATATATTTCCGATTGCAAAAGTATACTTAAATAGTTAATCTTAGACATTTGTTAAATCATTATAGTCTCATAAACTCCCATTTGTTTATGAGTAACTCATGCCTGCTATTTCTTTCCCCCCTTCCTTATTAGACATTTCCCAAGGGAACAATAAACTCTCTCTCTTCACAGGCTGGAGCAATTCTAAGTTTTTCCCGAGTGCCTGTATATTATAGTCCCACCCAAGTTCTTTTTCCATCCCTTCCACCCTCCTACCCAAGAAAAGGAAAAGTTTGCATTCACCCATTACATAAATAATTCTCAAGCTCTTCAACTGTAGGGAAACTGCAACTTCTAACATGTTGGAGAGATGCAAGATGAAAACCCCCACTATTAACTCTTTCCATAGTCCCTTGTCTCAGAATAACCTTTAAATCTGCCCATCCACATAGCATGCTTTTCATCAGAACAGAGTGTAGCTGAGACCTCCATCCCCTGAAACTGTAGAGGCCTGAGAAGGCACCAAGCAAGGTTAGAATATTATAGTGTGGGTCCCCCATCTGAACTGAGGTCACCTTTGTTGTGGTGGATGGGCCCTTGTAGTTTTAATTAAAAATGTGCACTAAGAACCCAAATTTTCATGTATCCAAAAAGTAGCAAAATGTTTTAAAAAAATTAATTTTATATTCACTTTGATTGTCTCTTAGGGGACATTCTAAAACTGCTTTGGGCTAAGACTTTTCTTTTGCCCATACAACCAAAACAGCGTTCCCCTTTCATTTCAATAGTGCCTGAAGAAAAAAAGGGGAACCCTGATTGGTTCTAGGCAACAATAAAGCTTAGACCAAGACAGTTTTCGACATGTTCCCCCTTTGGGCATTCCCACGCACGGGTTTTCGGGCCCTTTTTCAGCCGGGGTTTCGTTTTTTTAGACCGCCGAAAAAACCGGCCGAAAATGACACAATTTTGCTTTTATAAAAAACCCTTCAGAGTCCCCACGCACGGGTTTTTCCCCCGCGGACTGCACAAAACATTGAAAAGCACAATCTTCTGTCCGGTTTCCGGGTGGAACGTGCTCCAAAGGGGGGGGGGAGGTTTCTTCCGCTCCCGGAGAAAAAGCCGTCCCCCCCGTGGCCGGGGACGGCCGCAAAACCGAACAAATACCGGTTTTTCAGGCGTTTAACGGGGGAAAGGCAACCCTCATCTGAAGAAACAAACTGGAACCCACGTTTAAATCTTTCCCAGTCCACTAGTCTATTTCCTGAGGATAACCTTTCATTTTGCCCTGTTCTTCAGACCACACATTCGAACCCTTATCACTTCAAAAACAGATCTTGGTGTTTTAGTGAACAGAAACACTTATGTATACTTTTCGCATATCCTGCCTAGATTCCTGCAATATTCTCTTATAGTAATGATTATTAACTTCTAAATTGGATTAAGATAATGTTATTTATGTGTTTTAGACTGCATAATTAGAATTTATTGACCTATTTTGAAGTCTCTCAATATGTCCAAAAATGCTAAAAGACCACTTACCCTGGTGATTCGGTTTCTTTTGTGATCATCATGCTCCTTTTTGTGATAATCTCTGTTGTTTTCCTTGTGATAGTATTTACCTCTCTCTTTTTGCTGTTCTTCACTTTGGTCTTCTTGTTTGTATTTTTGATGGTCTTTATTTTGGTTTTCATGTTGGTCTTTGTTTTGATCTTTACGTTGGCCTTCAAATTGATTTTCTTGTTGGTCTCTTTTTTCATCTTTGTGCTGATCTTCTCCAGTGTCTTGTTGTTGATCTTCATCTTGTGCTAGTCCTGTCGCATACACAAGGGTTATGCAAACTCAATCCAGAATCCAAAGTATTATTATAGCACTGTGTTGCCAATAAAAATGATAACAATATATAAAAAAGGGGAGAAAAAGACATGGGGGGATTATCTATTTAATTTTTTCAAAAAACATTTGATGTCCAAAAAAGGGTGGTAAAAAAAATTTTGAGAATGCTTGACCGGGGTAAAATTTGCAAGGGTTAAGAAAACTCCCAAAGTATAAAAAAACAAAGGGTGGGAAAGGAAATTAGTTGAATTCCATTGGAGACCACAGGGGAAATAGGGGGCCCATTTGTTTTTAAAAATTTTAAGACCTTGCATAAGGTTGCCAGTTTAAATCTTTGCAGATATATAATTCGTAAATAAAAAGTAAGATTTTTTTTTTTAAAAAAGGGTCGTTTTGGGGGGCCTGGGCAAAAAAAAGGGCAGAAAAGGGGTTTCCAGAAATAAATGAAAGGGTTTTTGCACATGGGGGAAAAACCATTGCGGGACCACAGTTAAATAGAAAAAAAGGGGGTAAAAGAATTTTAAAAAAACTTAATCCTGGGGGGTTTAAATTTAATTTATCCCCGTTCAGGCAGCAGCTTCCAGGCAAATAGGAAAATTTTTGCATTAAAGGGGGCTTCCCCGTGGCCTTCTTCCAAAAACAAGTCAGTCAAAAGAATGATATTTCTACCTTTTTGGAAACAATGGAAAAAAAGCATTTAGGGGGCTGCGTGGGACAAACAAAGAAATGGTGGTTTTTTGTGGCCTAATACCCAAAAGGTGAAAAAATTTAGATATTTTGTTTGAGAAAAGTGGTTTGGGGGTAAAAAAAAAAATTGTTTTTTCCCCAAAGTTTAAATTGGATCCTCTAACCCTTTTAAACCCAATTGTCAAAACGGGGCACCTTATGCATAAAAGAGGGTTTCCAAAAAAACCATGAAAAATTTTTACTGTAAAAAAGGTGAGACTGGGAACTCTTGCCAGAGGAACTGTCATGGTGAATTCACTAAACAAGTTCAAAAAGGGGGTCCGCTGCTTTTCTTTTGTTTCAAAAATAAAAGTTATAGGACTAGGTTTTTGGGAAGGCTTGTTCAAGGGATTTAATTTGATTCCCAGATTGAAATTTGGGGAAAGGAATTTTTCTTAAAAATTGGGGAAAAAGATTTTTCCTCAAGGGTTTTTTTGCCTTTCCCTTGGGATAAACACATAGGCAAAAGGCAAAAAGGGAGGACATCTGTCTTTTTTCAGCCTTATCAACTTTTAATGTAAAAAGTAACGATAAAGAAACATCGCTTTTGCTTTGATGGTGACTAGTAAAAAAATAAAATACTATTTGTATTATACAAAAAACCCAGGATACAATTATATTTTAAAACTGCCCTTAATTCTTTTTAAAAAGCTCGGGGGTCTGTCAATTGAAAAAAAGTAACAAGTATATTGAAAAGGGTGTCAAAAAGCACCTTTTACCCTGTGACTTAAAAAGTGAAAATAAAATCTTACATTTTTTTAAAAACCTTTCTTCAGGTGATTCCTTGATTCTTTTAGTTTCCAGCATGCCTAGAAATAAAGGGCGACATGTATGATCGGGATTTGCGCCTGTTTTCTGGCGAAAACTGCCCCCCCCCCCTATTCGAATCCCTTTTGGAGAGGGATGCGATGTTAGGGCAAAATTTTCCATTTTGGATGCGCCAACTGAAGGGGCGGGAATGGCGCGCCGTGGGCGTTCTGGGGTGGGGGCGCGCAAATTTTAAAACCCGAGGGAGCATGACGCGGGTCAGCAAAAAAAGGGCTTTTCAGCGCTTGAAGGGCCCCAGGCAGACTAGTTTATGTGTTTTTATCTGGCGGGAAATCGAAGTGGGCGCGGTTTTTGTAAAGTGCTCGGTTCACACTTACGCAGTACCCACAAAAATAAATGATTTGTCAAAAGAATAAATAATTAAGCAACAAATTGCGGTGACCACGGGCCCCGCAAGCCTTTTTTGTATATATGAATTTATTCAACTTCTAAACAGCCCAAAAACTCAAAAAAATTTTTTATGGAAATGTGTAAGAAAAAATCTTTCCAAACCCCTGTCCCAAATCTGTATTGGTTATTGATGTAAAATGACAGTAATTTTTTTCGGGGCTTTGGAAAAACATTTTGTAGTGGATTATTTTTTTTGAAGTAATAAAAATATATTGTCATTAATGTTATTGTAAAAAAGACTAATAATTTATTAATTGTTCCAGCATTGGGTTGTTTTTTATTAACCCTTAAGACCTTGGGGTAGAGTAGTCCCCGGGCCCTAAGGGCTTTTCAGGGGATCCTCCCCGACCCACCGCCACCCGGTGTTAGCGGCAAATCGCCCCCTTTAAACCCCGGGAAAAAAGCGCCGGGGGTGGTCCCCCGCTGGCCTGTTTAACCCCCAGACACCCCGGGGAAAGAGGTTTTCGGGGGGGCTAATTAACGCGAGGTGCCCCCGCACCCACTTTTTGGCACGGGTCAGGAGCATGTGCGCCGATCATGACGGGCATGGGTTTGGGGGGCCCGTGAAGGCTCCCCTCACTTATCTGGCCGGGTTTGCCCCACTTCCCTGCAACAGGAAATGGGGAAACCCCCACTTTGTACCCCTAAGCATTGCCATGCAATGCATTAGGTTGTATTAACAATCACGCCACCCAGTGGTCAAGTACATGGGGGCCTCAAATTTAGAAAAAAAAAAAAAAATAAAATTTTAAAATTTAAAAAAAAAAAAAAAAATTTTTAAAAATTCAAATCACCCCCCTTTCCCATTTTTCAAATAAAATCATTAAAAAATAAAAAAAGTTACACATATTTGGTATCGCCGTGTCGAAAAAGTCCAATCTATAAAAATATAACATGCATTTATCCTGTACGCTGAACTCGTAGAAAAAAAAAATTCCAAACGCCAAAATTGCGTTTTTTGGTCACTATTACGTCACTCAAAAAAATGGAATAAAAATGAGCAAAAAAGTCGCATGCATTCCAAACTGCTCGCGATAAATAGTACACTTCAGCCCGCAAAAAATGCCCCCTCACTGACGTCCATAGGTGTTAGTACAAAAAAAGTTATTGGTCGCACAAAATGGCGCCGTGGCGCAAATTTCAAAGATAGAAAATGTTTGGAATTTTTTTACGGTACCAAAACATAACGGAAACCCTACATGTTTGGTATTGCCGGATGTGTAACAACCTGTAGAATACAGATAACACATTATATTTACCGAAGATTGAACGCCGTAAAAGCAAAACCCCAAACATGGCGAAAATAAAAAATTTTCACAATTTGTCCCACTTGGAATTTTTTTTGCTGTTCCCAGTATATTCGATAGTATAGTGAATAAGACGATTGGAAAGTACATCTTGTCCCGCAAAATAAAAGCCCTCATGTGTCTGTGTGGGGGGAAAGGTAAAGGAGTTATGGCTTTTAGAAGGCGAGGAAGGAAAAACGAATGTGTCACCAAAAAAAAACGCCTGGTCCTTAAGGGGTTAAGTAATTCATTTCAATGACAAATCCATTTTATACTTCATACTGTGTAATGTATTTCCGACGCGAAATCCGTTCCGGAATTACATTGCAAATACGTGCCACACTTTGTGACGCGTATTTGCAACGTATTTGCGCCGGATTTCGCGTCGGAAATACATTACCCAGTATGAAGAATAAAATGGATTTTTCATTGAAATAAAGTACTTAATAAACAGACATATCCAAGTGCTGGAACAATGAAATCAATGTATTAGTACATTTTATCCATAAAACATTAATGACAATATATATATTCTCTCCTAAGAAAACATTTTCCACTATAAAAAGTATTCCAAAGTCCGTGACAATTACACTAATTTAAGATCAAATAAGCCAATGCAGATGTTGAACAGATGTTAATTTGGGTCTATTGTTTTATTTAAAAATGAAGATGTATTTGTCCATATGTTAATTTTGGTCTATTGTTTTATTAAACAATAGATCCAAATTAACATCTATCCAACATCTGCATTGGCTTATTTGATCTTCAATTAGTGTAATTGTCACCGACTTTGGAATACTTTTTATAGTGGAGAATGTTTTCTTAGGAGAGAATATATATATTGTCATTAATGTTATTGGATAAAATGTACTAATACATTGATTTCATTGTTCCAGCACTTGAATATGTCTGTTTATTAACTACTTTATTTCAATGAAAAATCCATTCTATTCTTCATACTGGGTAATATATTTCCGTTGCAAATACGTTGCCAATACGTTCCACACTTTGTGACGCGTATTTGCAACGTATTCGCAACGGATTACATTACACAGTATGAAGAATAAAATGGATTTGTCAGTGAAATGAATTACTTAATAAACAGACATATCTAAGTGCTGGAACAATTAAATCAATATATTAATATATGTTTTACAATAACAATAATGACAATATATATATTAGCTCCAAAGAAAAAAATATCCACTACTAAATGTATTCCAAAGTCCGTGAAAATTACACTAATTTAACATCACATAAGCCAATGCAGATGTTGGACAGATGTTAATTTTGATCTATTGTTTTATTTAACAATAGAACCAAATGAACATCTGTACAAATACATCTTCATTTTTTAATAAAACAATAGACCAAAATTCACATCTGTACAACATCTGCATTGGCTTATTTGATGTAAAATTAGTTAAATTCTCTCCATTTTTTAAGACCTGTTTTAGCTATTCTTTCTTTCTTGGGAGAGCTTATATATTTCTTTAATTTTAAACGATCAACTTTTTAGATACAATGCTATGTCTTTTATTCAACTTTGATTTTTCTCTTTATTCATTCATTCATTTGAAAGACAACTGTTTTTGGTATTCACTAACATGTTTAATGATTTTTCACTGATTTCCAGCCTGTCTAGAATCATAACACGTTAGGCGCAGTCCTTCTGCGCCTAAGTCCCGCACTGCGGCTTACACACTGGTGAGGCGCAGTGAACTTTACACCGCATGTATGAACGCACTTCGGGCGGCGACATAAATGCGGCGCAGCTTTCACTTTAGATCGGGCGAAAACGGGCGCTCCGATGCGCCGATCTTCATACATGTCGCCCAAAGTGTTTTGTCTGTAAGATCAAGAAGATATATTTTGCTGAATTGCTTGTCTGTAAGCATCTTCTTACTATCTAAAGTGCAGTGTAAACTGTAGCTGGGGTTTTTGTTTTTTGTTTGCTCTTTCACTCTGCTATCAAACAAAAAAATCCTGTGGCTCCATTGGAATATCAATAGTCCAGGCAGGGGGATAACTAGAAATCATAGGGTCCCACAGCAAAATGAGATTTTGCCCTTAACATCTAATGACAGGAAGCAAAAACAACAACATAAGTAGCAATAATTAACAGTATAAATAACACCGCCATATATGAGAGAACCAACACAGTACTGCTACATGACAGAAAGCCACACACTTGTTATTCCCTGTAAAAGGGTCCAATGTTTTGGCACGTAAGTGGGCCCTCTTGACTTCTGGGCCAATAGTGGCTGCTATGTCTGCTATGGCCATAGTTACGCCTATGATTTTGGGTCTCATTTACCATGAGTTCCATTGTCTCCCAAAGTGTTTGTGTTTCAATGCATAGTTAGATGCTGTGAGTCACATTTGCCTTAGGTTGTTTGCCTTTAGGACAAGCAGTCACCTTAGAAGGAGCATGGGGGGTTGTTATGGGACAGCCATGTAGAGGAGTATGCATTCATTTTAAATGTAGTTTCTTTCACTTTTAATTTCATAAGGATTTTTTAGGAATGTTTTAATCAGTTGATTTTATTGCTGACATATTCCTTAATGAGGTTTTAAAGCACACAATAAATTGGCGGGATTAGAAGATAAAAAGCCACCCCCTTTAAACCTTTAAAGAAGATGTGTTAAATTTATGGAAGAGCTGTATTTTCATAGCCAAAATGACTAGGATGCCAGGGTTTAAAGTTAAATTTTAGCCCCAAGGGAAAATCTTAAAAAGAAAAAAATGGTTTCTCATGTAAAATCAACCCCCTTTTAAAGGACTTTTAAATCCCAAAAATTTAAAAAAACCCAAATTTCCTCCACTATCTTTTTGAAGTGTCTGAGTGTTTTAAAACATAAATAGTATTGTTTTTGGGAAAAGTGCCCCACAAATGCCTTTTTAAAGTTCTGTCTTTTGGACCCTTAGAAAGGTTTGTATGGGCCTAAGGGGTTTAAAACCCCGGGGGCCTATCTTCCATGGGGAGGGGGTTTTTAAATCTCTTCCTGAAAGTCAGTCGGGTGCCTGGGGAAGGGTCTAGAAAACCTGGCTATTGTTTTTTTTGGTTTCCCAATTTTTAAATTTCTTGGCTCGGAATTTGGCTTTTGTTTCGGTTACTCTCCTGTCTTCTGGTTCGGTACTGTGGTTTCTTCTGGTATAAATTTCCCGATTTTTGGTATGATTTCTCCTTTTTTTTTATTTTTTTCCGCTTTTGTTCTTTTGCTCTTTTTGGGTTTTCATTTGTTGCCTCGGGGTTTGGCCATGGTTTGATTAGGGTAAGATTTAAAACCCGGGGGTTTTTCCCCTTTTTGGGGGAGGGTTTTACTGATTTAGACATGGTAAAACAGGGAAAATTAGGGTGTCCCTAACATATTGTAAAGTAAAGGGGTATAGCGGGTTTTAGAGAAATCAGCATTTTTTTAAATAAATGTCAGGCTGCAACAAAGCCAAAAAAATACCCAAATTAACCCCTTTCCCCTAGTTTCAATTTTTTCGAAAACGGAAAAAAGAACTTTCCCTCCATCCATTTCGGCCCAATTTTTTTAAAGTGTTTAACCCCGAGGAAGGCAAAAAAAACCCCAAAGAAGTAGGGGCCAATTGTCCTTATTTAGGGGAAAAAAATTTCCCTTTCCCAAAATCCAATCTGGCAATGGAATAATCCCCGGATCAACGACCCTACTCCAAATCCTAGCCCCAAAAACTTTGTTTTTATTTTTTTACACTCCCAAAAAGCCCTCAAAAACCCCCTTTTTTAACTCTGTTAAAATTTAATTTTCCCATGCCCCAAATTCCCATGGCAGAGAGTTCCACAGTTCATGCTCCCAACAGTAAAGAATTTTTTCCTTTTTTTATTGGGAAAAATTTGATCCTCCCCGACCCCAAAAGGGATGCCCCCTTTTTTCTTGATTTCAGTTTCCTTTGGGGAAAAAAAAGATCTTTTGGGAAAATGATCTTCATATTGACCTTAAAAATAAAAATTTAAAAAAAATTTATTGTGTCCCCCCAAAACCGTCTTTTCTCTAAACTAAATAATCCTAAAACTTAAATAAAACTTTCTGGGTATTTTTCCAGTCCACCTTGTACTTTCCCTTTTTTTTGTTGCCCGTTTGTACCCGTTTAAGCCCTTTCAATTTTTATTTCCCCTTTCATGGGGCCCCAAAAAATAAACCCCTGTTCCCCGTGTGGTCCTAACCCCGTGATTTTTTTAGTGGGAAAATAATGTTCCCATCAAAATTTATCTAAACCCCCTTTTAATTTCAGCCCCCTAATCCTATTTTTCCTTGGACTGCCGTTGACACTTTGGTGTACAATTAAATTTTCCCGTCCCCCCTAATTAAGCTTTCTCCCTGTTACTATTCTCCTTTTTCCCATTTTAAAATGTAATCATGCAATGGGATTTTTTCCCCTGTGATAACCTTTATTTATCTGTGTTAAAAACCCATCTGCCAAATTTTTTCGCCCCAACCTCCCAAATTATCCAGTCTAATGTAAAAACACCTTATCCTCTATTTGTTGATTACTTTTTCCAGAGCTTAGTATCTCTGCAAAAAATCGATAAATTTTACGTGCAATCCCCCTTTGGGAAAATTATTAATAGGGAAAATAATTAAAAGAATTGGGCCCCAAAACTGACCCCTTTTTTGGTCCCACTTGTAACAGGGGTTCTTTGAGCATGTACTGTTTTAAATTTCCACCCTTTGTTTTTATCCTTTAGCCCGTTGCTTACCCCCTTTCCACATTTCCCCGTTTTTAAGCATTTCATTTTACTTTAAAAACCTTTTATGTGGCACAGTATCCAAAAGCTTTAGAAAAATCTAGATTTTATGATAAACCAATGCCCCAACCCCATTTCCCGTTGGAACTAAATTCCCAAAGAAAACCCGAATTAGTTTTTGAAGAAATTTCCTTCATAAAAAAACCCTGCTGGGAAAGGCGTTTTACATTTTTTTTTCAGTTTAGATTTCCCAGGATGCATCTCTTAGAAAAACTTTAAACTTTTTTTCCCACAACAGAGGTTAAACTTTTCCCGGGCCCAAAAGGGGTTTTTAGGATCACTTTTTGAACCCCCTTTTTTTAAAAATTGGCCCTCACAATTTGGGTTTACCAATTCCCTTTTGGGGCATACCCGTTAATTTGACCATTCCAAAAAAATTTAAAATAGGGGCTTTGCTATGACATTAACTTAAAATCCCCTTTGGACACGCGGGTGGGAAAACCCTCAGGCCGGGGATTTTATATTTTAATTTTTTAAGGGAGTGAATTCTTCCCAAACCCCTTTGGGTGGGGAAACCCCAAAAAGTAATTACATCTGTAGCAAACCAAAATAACGTTTCCCAAAACCAAAAAAAAAATGAAAATTCATAAAAACGTGTATAAAACTTAAAAGTTTTTAAAACAAAAAATATTAGGATAGCAAAGAAAAAACATTTAAAACCTAAAAAGACCTTACTCTTGCTGGATGGGCCCTGGAGTTCCCGTGGGGTAACCCAAAAGGGCCCTGGGGCTCCCGGGTTTTTTGTCCCCTTAAGTTGGGTTTTGAACGACTAGGCTGGAAAAACGGGTTTTGTAGCAGTGGGCAATAAACCAAAAATTGGTTGAATTTTTAAACCTTGGCCAAAAACCCCAAAAAAAAGTTGGCCCCCAATTTTTAGAGTATTATAATATGCCACAGTTTTTACTTTGCCTTTCTTATTTCTTGTAAGTATAATATATATTTCTTTATCGAATTATCTGTAAAATCCTATAGCTTTTCTCCAATTTGAAGGTCATTGATTTTTTTAAAAATTTGTTGTTTGTATTTCCTGGCGGGGTGAAAATTTCTTTTTCCCTGATGAATCCCATGACAACCCCTTGGCAACCCAAAAACCCCGTTGGGAAATATGAGTACCTTTTGTCTTGCTATTTTTGAAAGATCATTTTGTGATTAATTACATGAGTTACACGCAAAGTAGCCTGAGCACTGCCGGCCAGAGCATTTGGCTACAACCACGCGTACAAGTCGTTTTACCCAGGGAAATCAGTGGAGGTTTAAAACCCCTGGGGTTTATTTAAAACATTGGGGACCCCAGCGGAAACTAATCACACTGTGAGCATATTGTGACTACAGTGACCATTCCTATTGCAGGAGAACGTAAGGCTATTTTGATTTTTTACAACCCACAAAACCCATCAACTATTTTTTTTTTTTAAAAATTTTTTTTTTTCCTAAAAAGAAACGTTGCTGTTTTCAATTACACTGCTGTCTAGTACTTTTCGGGGTTTGTATCAACGTGAGGCTTAGCGCTCTTTAAAAAAAAAAACTTTTAAGTATAGTACACTAGTACATGTGAATTTAAAGGCCCGAAAAAAACCGGTTTTTAAACAAGGGCAGCCAAATCATTACAACATCGGTGAACAAATTACAGGAAATTTTCCTGAATTTAAATTTTAAAAATAACAAAACATTTTTTCATGGCTACTTCTGTTTGGCAAAACCCTTAATAAGGGGCAAATTGGGTAAGGGTAAAAAATTAGCGCTGATGTCATTTATCGGGAATTTTTTCAAGGACCATTTTATCTTTTTTTCCCTTGGGGGAAACAGGGGAAAACCTTTTTGGGACTTTTCAAATTAAATAAAGGGTACTTGGCATCCCCCGGCTTTTCCAAAATAAAATTCCCCTATTTGGGCCCCCTTTTTCATTAGGAAAAGTGATAATAAAATAACATTTTAGATGGTGAAGTTTGTAATAAAATTCATTTCTGGCATACAGTGTATAATATAATTAAATTCAGGGAATACAGTGTTTTACCCCAGTTTTGGGTTTAAAAAAATTTATTTTCAGGTGGTACGTGTGCAAATTTGAATTAAATTTTAAAAGGGGGTTTGTGAGAAACCAAAAAAAAAATGGGGGAATCCCCCAAAGATAAAGCAATAAACATGTCACAATCCCCGTGTGTGGAAAAATACTTACAAAACACTGTTATATGGGATAATTCCGCCCCTTTGCTCTTCTCCTCAATGGGCTATGGGCGGCCCCCTACAGATGCTAGGCCCCGCTTCAAAAATTTAAAATTTCCCGGGGGGGGGGGAAAAAAAAATACCGCTTCCTTTTCCCAAAATTAAACTGTAGATTATATACAAACAATCGGTGACAAACGTTTTAAAAAAAAAAAAAAACATTTTTTGGCTACTCTCCGTTTCCCTTATGGGGGTTGCTGGGCCCCCCCGCTTTTTTTCCCCCAAGGGGTTTTCTTTAAGGGCCCCGGGGGGGCCGGGGGGACCAGGCCTGTGCCGGGAAAAGGGACAGCCGCATTTGCCCCGCCCGGGGCCCCCTTGGCGAACACACGTGCTCTTTTCCCCGCAGTGGTATTTTTCAAATTTTTTGTGCTCCAATCGGCATCAGGGGAAGAAAACGGAATCCGGGCCAAGGAAAAACCCGGGGGGTTCATGTCTTGATTCATTTTTAAGGTTGGAACCCAATAATGAAGTCCCCTGTCAGAAATCGGGGGCCATCAGGTGTGGAATACTCAAAACCGTTATTTTCGCCCATTTTTTTCCCAAACTCGGCTTATCCGGTATATACGGTAAAAAATACCCCTTAATAATTTTAAATTTTAAATATATATATAATAACAGGCAGTCCCTGGGTTACATACGGTTAGGGACGTGGGTTTGTTCTAAGTTGAAATGTATTAATTCGGCCAAAAATATTTTGTATATTGGGGGGTTTTTAAAGTATGTGTGTAATTATATGCAGGTATATTCCCCCCCACAATAGCAGGTATATTCCCCTCAGAGGGAGGTATAGGTCCCCCTCATAGCAGGCATACAGGTATAGGTCCCCCAAAACAGGTAAGTCCCCCATACAGGATAGGCAGGTATAGGTCCCCTTTGCAGTATATGTCCCCCCCTGCAGGTATAGCAGGTAAGGGGCCCCCATAGCAGGTATGGCAGGTATAAGTCCCCCCATGCAGGGATATTTTCCCCATAGCAGGTATAGGGAGGTATGGTCCCCCATAGCAGGTATAGGGAGGTAATGTCCCCCTAGCAGGGAAATGTCCCCCCAAACGGGATAGGGGGTTAAGGGCCCCCCATAGCAGGTATAGGGAGGTTTTGTCCCCCAAGGAAGTATAGGCAGTTATGTTCCCCAAGGTGGGAGCCCCCATGGGAGTTATGTCCCCCCATAGGCATTAAATCCCCCATAGGCAGTTATGTCCCCCATAGGTAGGTAAGATAGGCTTATTTTAAAAAAACAATGCGATAATCACCACTCCCCCCTGCTACCTCCGGCCCGCCCCCTGCACAGGCCGATTGTCATAAGGCCCGCCCGGCCCCCGTGATGACACCCGCGTGCCCCTCCGGAGACTCCGGAAGGCCAAGTCTCTTCAGCCTTTCCGGGGTCTACTGCCCAGCAGGGAGCGCTCGTTCCTCTCCGCAAAGGGCTTCGCTCTAGCCTCCGGGATGATTTCATATACCGAAGGATCCCCCCGGTGCCCGAACATGGCAACCCGGGAACCGACAGGGACCGGAGAGTCCTAAAAGCCCCTAGGTCCGTACAGCGCAAAGTGCTGACAGCGCCCAGGCTTGCGTCGTTCGGGGACTCACTGTATATGTGTGTGTCTACAGCCCCGAGTCTCCTTTATACACTGCAGAGCCGTTCCTTATACCAAAAATTTTTCAACTTGAGCCCCCAAAATGCTCAGTTATGCAGGTGGGTTCCCAAAAAAGTAACTCACAGAGCCTTCTCCTCCCCAGCAGACGGGTTCCTGAGGAAAGATTTTCGCTTTGACAAAACCCGTAGACTTTTTTAATTTTAAACACAACAAATTTTTTATCTGTAGTTTTATCTATTTATTTCTTTTTCCCGGAAACCTCTTTAATGGATTACAGAGAATATTATAATTTATTTCATTTGGCATGGTATGTAATAAAATTAATTTAATTGTTTTATGTGTGCAATTAGTTTTTTTTTTTCAGGGTAGATGGCACAGAAATAAATTTTTTTCCCCTGGTCATATGTGCAACAACAATTTCAGGAGGTACTGTGTAAATAATTTATTTAGTGGGGTATCTGTTAAAATAATTCATTTCAGTGGGTACAATGCGTAAAATAATTGACAAAATTGCAGCACTAAGAAGGACAAGGTTTAAGGTTATGCAAATCATTGAAATAAGAAGTGTTGCTAAGATCTGCAAATTATCAAATTTTCAAGCACCTACCTCCAATCTGTGGCATGTGGGAGAGGCATAATAGCCAGATTGACAGCAAAATTTTCCAGCCACATAAAAACCTAAAAAAAGTGGTGTGGAATGATTTGTCGATGTGCTAGTTACCTCCACTTGTCACAAACTGAAAGGAGCAGTATTGTTAAACTGAGAAACCTTGACTTATCACTCCAGCAAATCAATAAGTGCATAAGCTGACATGTCATTATTGTTAAGCACTGGATGTCCCAGTGGTTGGAGAACGAACAAAGATCAGAAATGACAGCAAGTGGTATTTAGAAGTGAATCTCTGCACAGAAGGATGGTCTGTTCGGAAGAACGGTGCATAGCGATCCATCCATTGCCAGCGAATTCACTTCAAGTTGCTAACCATGACCTACAAAGCTCTCCATAACCTCTCCCCTCCATACATCTCTGCCTTAATCTCCAGATATTTCCCCTCATGCAATCTGCGCTCCTCACAGGTGTAGCGGGTGGTCCCGCTCCTCGGCCTTTGGGCCGAGGGCGCACCAGTGGCCGCCCCCCCCGGGTGTTTAACGGGGTTGGGTGGCGCCGCTGGCCGCGGGACGAGCGGTGGGTCCGCAGCACACAGAGACTCACCTGACCTCATTCCTGTCCCGTCCACACCCTCTGCCGGCCAAGGCGCGCATGCCCGCCCCCTAGGGCGCGCGATCGTTCTTGGAAATTTAAAGAGCCCGCGCCCCGGCAATTGGCCACTTGCCGGGCGCTTCCCCTATTGAAGGTTTCACTCCATAACACTCCTTGCGGGATCAATATTACCCTCGGCCTTATAAAAGCTTCTTAAGTGTATTCTCGCCTTACTGGTACGAGACCTATTGCAAAACGTTTTCGACTCCGAATCCTGCCGCCTCCCCTGACCTTCCTCCCTGTCCACACCAAACCCAATTGCCGCCACCCTGACCTTACTGCCTGCCCACGTCCCCAACGATTCTTACTTAAAATTCTGTCCCCACCTGCACCTCGGCCGCCATTGCAAAAAAATCCATGTGGGGGGAGCGACCTGGTACCTCACGCGCAGCAATCCATCCGTTTTGGGGCGGCGGGCTCTGGTGAAACCGGGGGCTACTTAGACTCCGCTCCCCCTCCGTGGCTTAGCTATCATCGCTTGGGGTGGCCCAAAGGGGATCCACTACCCACCTTACAGTTAAATCCAGCCAGGGATCCCCCCAAAGGGTCCCCTGCCAAGTCTACGGTCCACAAAAATTTCGCCCAACAGCCCGCAGCAGATCGCGCAACAAGCACAGCAAGGGGGTCCTGTCCCCAGATGCTAAATTCCTGCCTCCCAGCAGCAGCAACCTGCCTCTTCGCGGTGGGCCCATCTCCTCCTCCCGTCCCCGCAACCGTGGGTCCAAGCTTCCCTTTCCCTCCCTTCCAAGTTCGACATGGACTCAAGCTCGCAGGGGTTTTTAAATACAGTTTTTTCCAGCACGGGGGAGCTGATGGCCGACATTTCCTACTAAAGGGCGAGTGGCGTTTGGGTGGTGAGCCTGCATCCGGAAAGGCCCTCCCCGGGGCAACCCCCTTTTTGGACCGGAATGACCCTTTGACCGCAGACCTACACCTTCCCCTGAATTCCCAGCTTTTTTTGGGGGCCGGGGCGCGAGCATCTCTCGGAAACGGCGCTATTGAACCTACCCCAGGGGGACCCCCCCGGGAGACTTTTGGGGGTCCAGTTCCGCACCCTAGCCTCCGAGCTGTCGGGGAAGACCCGCTCTCTGCCCACTTCAAGGCCTGTCGAGCAGAGAAAAGGGACGACTTGCATCAAGAGATCTCCCATCTTCTTTGTGCGAATTTATCCATCGGGCCCAACCCGAAATAGAGGTGCTTTCACGGAGGACAGCAGGAGCTCCCCCGGGAGCGTGACTCGCACAACTCCCCGTCTACCTCGTCGGCTCCCATGTTCCAAAGGCTCCGCGCCTCCCCCACAGGTTTTCCCTAGGGAAACCCCTGTAGGTGGCCGGGGCCCCCTTTTTCGGATGAAGACGCCCGTCGCCCATGGAGAAACCTTTGCCCCTACTGCCCAGTCCGGACCATTTCCTTGGGGTTGTCCGCGCTCCCGGGTCGGGAAACGCTCGCCCCCTAGGGCCGAGGAAGGCTCCCTAGGTGCCAGTCCCCTTCCTCCCAAGACTGTTGTTGCCATGAGTAACAACGATTGGGCCCATCTCTTCGGGTCCCTACCTTCCTGGGCTCCGGCTCTGGCCGGGAACTTTATTCATGCCTCCCTGGGGTCCGCTATCGCTTGCCATGATCCCCCTGGAAAAGCCTTCTTTCTCATCCGTCATGGGGACTTCTCACGACTCCATTCGTTTTATCACCTGGCCCGTGACCCCCGGTAGGGCCTACACACGGAAAGATCTCCCTTTTATGTCCTGCCCCGCGCTTTTTTTTCACTATCCGTTGGGGGTACCCTGCTGCAATGTCAGCCCCTACCTTATTGGAAACAGGCAAGTCCTCATTGGGATCGATGCCAGGATCTCTGTTTGGGGGCACCAGCCCTGTCCACCTCCTCCCAGTCGCCGTCAATCTCTACAAGGTCTTCCGTGGAGTACCAGATTTTTTGGGGATTATTCTAGGGGAAGCAGGGTGAGAAGCTAAACCCCCCCACGGCCGTATGACTGTCCATATAAAAAAACGCTGCTCCATAATGTGAATCCTTTGCACCTGCTTCTTTGCCTGGCTGAAATTTTACAGCAGTGATCCGCACGGTTTTACAGGTTCCCAGTATCCTGCTAGACAAAACTTCACAAAAAAAAGATTAGAACCACGTTCTTCTTTTAAAAATTTAAAGCCTTTATTTTTTCCGGTGTAGGGGGACAGGGATCGACCAACGCGTTTCGGGCATTTACATATTTGCCCTTTTTTCCGGGAATGCTTAATTTCGTTTCGTCTTAAAACTAAAAGGGCGGGACCACATTAGACGTCATTTCCCCCTTTAAATAAAAAATAAAAAGGGGCAAAACTACACGTGTATTACATGAAATAATTTCTTTATTATATCAATGTGATGATGTTATAAAAGAGAATAAGAATCAAAACATTAAAATATAAGCTAAAACTTCCTATAGTTCATTCCCGAAGGGAACCGTGTTTCTAGTTCATATATCCAGGCAGCTTCGCGCAGACGCACATTGTGCTGCCAGTCACTTCCATTTACGGGACATTCTACCTTTTCTATTCCATACCAACGAAAATCTGTAAATGAATTTTCATGGCATTCTACGAAATGTTTGGTGACCCCTGAGTAAGTACTTTTCCCTTTCTTTATATTGGTTATATGTTCTGCAATGCGTGTTTTTTCCTTTTCGGATTGTGCTTCCTACATAGAGAATATTACAGGCTATGCATTGTACTACATACATAAGGTGATTTGTGTCACAATTTATAAAATATTTTATTTTGTATGTTTTGTTTTTGTTTGGTCCCATAAAACTTTCCTTTTTAATGCTCAGTTTGCATATGTTGCATCTTTTTTTGTTGCATGGGAAGAAGCCTTTTAAATTCATCCAGGTTTCTGTTTGTTTCTTATCTGTAAATTTGCTTCTCATCAACTCATCTGCTATGGTTTTGCTCCTTTTAGCTACCATATGGACTCCCTCATCTATAATATTTGCCAGTATGGGATCTTCTCTTAATATATTTAAGTTTTTATAAAATATCTTTTTAATATCATTAAATTCCTGGCTATATTTTGTTGAGAAAACAATTCCTTTCTTTTTTGTCTTTGTGTTTTTTGTTTTTTCCTTCAACAGGTTTTCCTGTGTCTTCCCTTGCATTTTCTTTTTGGCTTCCTGCATTATCTTATTTGTATAACCTCTTTTTTCCAGTCTACTGTCTATGATTTGTATCTGTTTGTTATACTCTGCTTTTTCCGTGCATGCTCTCCGTGCTCTACTGTATTCCCCCAGTGGTATTGCATACTTTGTGTGTATTGGATGACAACTGTCTGCGCGTAATATAGTGTTACCACTGGTGGGTTTTCGGTATAATGTGGTCATGATTTTAGTGTCTTTTACTATCAATTCCACATCTAAGAAGGACATTTTTTTCCTCCTGTACTGTGTGGGTAAACCTTAAGTTGGCAGTATTGTGATTGACATAAGAAATAAAGTCCGGTATGGACGCCACATCGCGACCCCATACTATGAGGAGGTCGTCGCCCATACCAGACCACACAATCCAAAAAGGGATTTGCAACATTGTAGATGGTATAGTGCTCCCACCATGCCATCACCAGGTTAGCTAAAGATGGAGACGCTGTGGCTCCCATAGGGACACCACGCGTCTGCAGATAGAATACATTGTCAAACTCAAAGAAATTGTTGCCAACAAGGAAATCCACACATTCCAGGATGAACAATTTTAATTCCTCTTTATACAGATTATTTTTCCTAAAATGGAAATCTAAGGCTATTCTTATTAGATGTTGGGGTATGCTTGAATATAAATTAACCACATCTAAGCTCAACCACGAATAACCTTGGGACCACACAAAATCACTGACCTCCTTCCCGGAACCAGTCCCCCACGGGGTAGGGTCTACCCTCTGTCTGTGCCCGAGACCCAGGCCATGTCGGCCTATATTCAGGAGAATTTGTTGAAAGGTTTTATACGCAAGTCCTCCTCGTCCGCCGGGGCTGGCTTCTTCTTCGTTCAGAAAAAAGACGGTTCACTTCGTCCGTGTATTGATTACAGAGGCCTAAACAAGATAACGGTGAAGAATCGCTACCCTCTACCCCTGATCTCTGAGCTCTTTGATCGTCTCCGTGGAGCCAAGGTCTTTACCAAATTAGACCTACGTGGAGCCTATAACCTCGTCAGAATTCGAGAAGGGGACGAGTGGAAAACGGCTTTCAACACACGGGACGGGCATTTAGAGTATCTCGTGATGCCCTTCGGGCTATGCAACGCCCCAGCCGTATTTCAGGAGTTCGTCAATGACGTATTTCGGGACTTGCTATACACCTGCATCATTGTATACTTGGACGATATCCTGATTTTTTCCCCTGACATACAAACCCATCGGGTACAAGTACGCCAGGTCTTGCGATGACTGTATGCCAGGCTGGAGAAGTGCCGGTTCCACCAGGCCAGTCTTCCTTTCCTTGGGTACATAGTTTCCGGTCAAGGTTTACAGATGGACCCAGCTAAATTCTCTGCGATCCAGCAGTGGCCACGACCTGTCAGTCTCCGGGCGATTCAACGCTTCCTAGGATTCGCCAACTACTACCGGCAGTTCATTCCCCACTTTTCTACGCTGGTGGCTCCCATCGTGGCTCTCACCCGAAAGAATTCTAATACGAAATGTTGGCCTCCGTCTGCCGAGGAAGCATTCTCTCGACTGACGACAGCGTTCTCCTCAGCACCTATTTTGGTCTGTCCGGATCCAGAGAGACCATTCAGTCTAGAGGTGGATGCCTCTTCCGTGGGAGCAGGGGCGGTCCTGACCCAGAAGGGCCCTAAAGGCAAGACCGTCACATGCGGGGTTTTTTCGAAAACCTTCTCTTCGGCAGAACGTAATTATGCCATTGGAGATCAGGAACTGTTGGCCATAAAACTGGCCCTGGAAGAGTCTCGACATCTGTTGGAGGGAGCTCGACATCCGTTTGACGTCTTCACCGACCATAAGAATCTCCAATACTTCCAGACGGCTCAGCATTTAAACCCTCGCCAGGCCCGGTGGTCTCTTTTTTTCTCACGCTTTGATTTCAAGATCCACTTCCGACCGGCCGAGAACAATGTCAAGGCGGATGCCCTCTCCCGTGCTTCTGACATTACCGGGGAGGAACCAGTGTCTCAGCACATCATTGGTCCTGAACGGCTGGTTCATTTGTCTCCTGTGGACCTCCATAGCGTTCCTCTGGGCAGAACCTACGTGCGTCCCGCACTCAGGTGGAGAATTCTGGGTTGGGGGCATAGTTCTCTTCTGGCCGGCAACCCCGGGTTACGGAAATCCTTCATCCTCATCTCGCGGCACTACTGGTGGCCAACTCTGCTCCAAGATGTCAAGGACTTCGTTCTCTCCTGCTCCATGTGTGCCCAAAACAAGGTTCCTCGTCACAGGCCCGCAGGCCTCTTAGTCCCTCTGCCTGTTCCGGAGTCTCCATGGACACACATAGGCATGGACTTCATCACAGACCTTCCTCCTTCCTTGGGAAACTCGGTCATCTAGGTGGTCACTGACTGATTTTCAAAGATGTCCCACTTTGTGCCGCTTCTTGGTCTCCCTTCTGCTTCCCAATTGGCGGGCCACTTCTTCCATCACATTTTTTGCCTGCATGGTTTACTATCCCACATCGTCTCCGATCGAGGCGTCCAATTTGTCTCTAAGTTTTGGCGTGCCCTATGTTCCCGCTTGCAAATCAAGCTAGATTTCTCTTCCGCATATCATCCCCAGACAAATGGGCAGGTGGAGAGGGTACACCAGATCTTGGGGGAGTATCTATGGCACTTTGTGTCCGGACGCCAGGATAACTGGTCCGAACTGCTTCCATGGGTCGAGTTCTCATATAACCATCGGGACTCCGACTCGACTGGCTGTTCCCCATTCCTTGTGGTCTATGGTCGTCACCCGCGCCCCCCTCTACCTTTGCTTCAGCCTCTGAGGTTCCCGCCATGGACAACCAGGTTCAGGATATCGGGGTCATTTGGCGAGAGACCCGACAAGCCTTACTCCAGGCTTCAGCCTGCATGAAGACCCAAGCTGACAAGAGGAGAAGACCTTCCCCAACGTTCCTTCCAGGGGATAAAGTGTGGCTCTCCCCCAAATACATACGCCTCAAGATCCACAGCTATAAATTGGGTCCGCGGTTTCTGGGACCTTTCAGAGTACTTCGGCAACTGAATCCGGTGTCCTACAAGCTCTGCCTACCTCCATCTCTCCGGATTCCTAACGCCTTTCATGTCTCCCTCCTAAAGCCTCTGGTCTTGAACCGGTTCTCCCAGAGACGCTGCTCCGTCTCCGGTACTAGAGTCCCCTGATGTTTTTGAAGGACATCTTAGACATGAAGAATATCAGGGGTAAGCGTTTCTTTCTCGTAGATTGGAGGGGCTTCGGCCCTGAAGAGAGGTCCTGGGAACCGGAGTCCAATATCCTGAACTGAGATCTGATCCGTAAGTTTCTTCAGCCTAAAAAGAGGGGGAGACCTAAGGGGGGGGGGGTACTATAGCGGGTGGTCCCGCTCCTCGGCCCATGGGCCGCGGGCGCACCCATGGCCGCCCCCCCAGGTGTTTGCCGGGGTCGGGTGGCGCCGCTGGCTGTGGGACGAGCGGTGGGTCCACAGCACACAGAGACTCACCTGACCTCGTTCCTGTCCCATCTGCGCCCTCTGCCGGCCGAGGCGCGCGTGCTCGCTCCCTAGGGCGCGCGTGCGCTCGTTCTTGGAAATTTAAAGGGCCAGCGCCCCGGTAATTGGCTAATTGCCGGGCGCTTCCCCTATTTAAGGTTTCACTCCACAATCACTCCTTGCTGGATCTATGTTGCCTCGTGCCTTAGTAAAAGTGTTCCTTAAGTGTATTCTCGCCTTACCGTGTACCAGACCTCTTGCTACGTTTCTCGACTCCGAACCTCTGCCGCCTGCCCTGACCTTCCTGCCTGTCCACGACCACGAACCATTGCCGCCAGCCCTGACCTTACTGCCTGCCCACGACTACGATTCTTGGACTACGATTCTGTACCACGCTGCACCTCGGCCGCCATCGCAAGCAAGTCATGCCGGGGGTAGCGACCTGGTAGCCTCACGCCGCAGCAAGTCCATCCCGCTTTGCAGGGGGCTCTGGTGAATACCGGGGGCTACTTAGACTCCGCTCCCTGGCGTGGCTTAGCTATCTTCGCCTGCAGTGGTCCAGAGGATTCACTACCCAGCCGTTACAACAGGACCTTCTTCTCTGCTCTCCTCTCCTCAGCTCCTCACACAACCATCTCCAAGATTTCTCCCATGCTTCCCCCACACTCTGGAACTCACTGCCCCAACACATCAGACTCTCCACCAGCTTCAAAAGCAACCTGAAAACCCATCTTTTCAGGATAGCCTATAAACTATAGTACCCCTGCTGTCACTAAATCCTCCACAAACATATCTGCCCCTCCCCTTCTGTCTCTTTCCCCCTTTCTTGTAGATTATAAGCCTTCGCGGGCAGGGTTCTCTTTCCCTCTGTGCCAGTTTATTGTCACATACTGTCAGCATTGAATTTGTTTGACTTATGTTATATATGTAACCCCCTGAATGTACAGCGCCCTGGAACCAATGGTGCTCTAAAATACATAATAATAATAATTCTGTATTGCAAGTGAAATTGGATGTCACATCCCAAGCCTGGGATGGCAAAAAGTGTTGATACAAAGAAGGTGTCTGTACAACATATGGTTCACGTCACAGCTCCAAAAAAATATTATGATACACATCAAGATAGCAATGGAGGTAATGGAGTCTTAACCTAAGCCCCTATATTGTGAAACAATATAAGCACTTTACTATACAATTGTGGTGGTCTTGCAGTATTTCTATGTGGCTGAATGGTGTGCCCCAAAAATGATTTCCTCTGGTGGGCCAAAGGTATCCCAGTCCTACATGACATTGAAAGTGTGTGTAAGCCTCTCTCGAAATAGAATTCTTTTTCTCCAACTTGATATCCGCTTTAAATTTTTTCATGTCAGAAGACCACCATTATTTTCTTATAAGAGGATCTTAATTCTTTTATATTCCCAAGTGTAAGGGTATGCTCACAAGGCTGATTTTGATGCTGTTTTTGGAGTGTTTCCGCTCCCAAAATAGCATAAAAAAGTCTCCAAAATGTCCCCAGCTCTTTCTTCATTGATTCCTATGTAAAACAGTGTTGCAGTTCACACACAACAAGGTTTTTGTGTGCTTTTTAGGCGCTTCTTTGGAAGCTGTTTTTGGTGCTGAAAAAAGAAGTGTCATGTCAATTCTTGAAGCGTTTTCAGTGCTGAAAATCCCCATAAGAATCAATGGAAACCCCGTCCAAAACCTCGGTGCATTTTTAAACGCGTTTCTTGACGCGTTTTTGGAGCGTTTTTCGACACACTTTTTGCCCTGGCTATTAATTTGTATGGGTGAAAACAGGTGTTGAAAACCTCGTCCAAAACCTCTTCCAAAAACACGCCGAGAAACGCCTCTAAAACCTCATCTGAAGAAGTGTGTTTTAGGCGAGGTTTTAATGCTGTTTTGGGTGCTAAAAAATCAGTGTCCAAACAGCGTCCAAATAAGCCATGTGAACATACCCTAATACTGGTATGTATACTGGAATTGTTGGGTTTCATAAACATCCTCAAGCATAAATCTTCCATTTTTAACTATTTTAACTTTTTAATAAAAAACTAAAATAATAAAATATATAACTCTTTGTAGGTACTAATTGCAAGATCATCCCTAACTCTTTTGCAACAAGAACAATAGTGTAAAATAGAAATTACATTTCCGTCACCCTCAACATTGTTCACTATGAACCACTGCATAAAGAGTAAGCTATTCAGATAGTAAGAAACACCATCACACAGTTGGGGTGATGAAGTTACCATCCCTGACATTTGTAATACAATTGTAATGCAAATTGTAAGTTATATACCAAAGATAAAAGTCAAAAAATCTGCGCACATCTCAACATCTCAACACATCTCTGTAAAATGAGATTATATGACCAGAACCCTGAAAATCTCTCACATAACACAACAACCAGGAGATTTTTGCCTCTATTATTTTTAGTTGCACACTCTTAAGAAACCACACAGGTAAATTGTTGGCAGCCCCCTCTGTCTATGAGGATGGCTCCAGTCATTTCGGAAAATCATGAGTGTCATCACCAGATGTAGTAGAATAGAAGCCTAAATTAGAAGCAGACTCCCAGGGGTTCTGTAAAATCCTTAATGAGCCATCTCTTGCTGAAAAATCTTCAAAATAGCAAGCAGGACTGTTTGTAGTGGAGGGTAATGCGTAAATGCTAATTACCCCTTTATTGTCTGCTCCATGCCTTTACAGGAAAGGTATATAATGCTATGAGTTGTACAGGTACAGTGTTGGCATAGTGTGGTTTAGGAGCTGAGCTGGTACCATCTACAGCAGGAGCCATTGGGAGCTGCTGGGTTCAGAGCTAATTCAGATCCCAGCTATTTAACCCTCCAGATTATCCCCTTGTCATCCATCAGCACATCATCCAATAGCAACAAGATGGCTGGACATTCCCATCTTGTTTGTACTTGCGTATAATTGGTTGTACAGATAAACCTTCAGGTATCTGGAAACTGTACCCAAGGATGAACCAGACTTGTGCAAGTCCACAATTCTCTTCCTGATATTTTGGCTGATTTCTTTATACTTGCCCATGATGCTACACAAAGAAGCAGTGTGTTTATAATGTTGCATTAAAAAACATCCACAGCTGTGTCTTTAAGTAACTCAGATGTTGCCAATAAACCTATCAGAAGCTTCCAAAGACATGACATCATCATATGGGCTGTCCCAAATTTTTTAAAGTCATAGTAATCATTGTTTATGTAAACTTTTGACTTTACAGAAAGTAATAAAAAGGCCTTAAAATTCTCTCTCTCTCTCTCTCCTCTCTCTCTCTCTCTCTCTCCTCTCTCTCCTCTCTCTCTCTCTCTCATTATTCTGGCATTTGGCAAATATAAATAATTTTGGTAATCCTAATTGATCTAAAACAGGTAAGGTTTATTCTGATTTCATGTCAGATAGTGAGAAAAACATGCATATGTGTCTTTTTATATAGTGTATGTAAACTTCAACTGTATATATATATATATATATATATATATATGTATATATATAGTTATATATAATATTATATATACTATGATATGTATAGTATATATAATCACACATGGTATATTATAATATGTATATATATGCATATACAATTTTTATATATGTAATGTATAAGCAACCTGCATTTGTTTTTTGTGCATTTCAGAGTCTGTCCTACTTTTTTGATCATCTCAGCTAAATAGTCCTCAAACAGTAGAACATGATGACCTCTGATAGCCAGACTCGTTCTTTTCTACCGGAATGTCTCAAGTCTGGCCAATTTGTCTGAATAATCAAGATATTTGGTAATAGCTTGTCACGGATGAGCAATGGCTCTCTTGTCTTTGGAATATTACACTGGTTTGAGATCTGGGCCTAGACTGTGTGCTAATTTTATTTAACAACTGTGCTCAATGTCAAGAGCTTGTGGTATTTTTTATTCTCACAGCTGTGAAAGATTCTTTGTGAGATTGATTTAAGGATATTCACTATGCACAAATTATTGCATCTAAAACTATTTTTGTTTTTTGTTCCCCTTCACAAGCTCTAATATTTGGAATTAACAGTTTTCAGTATTGGACTCAATTGTTTGAACCCAAAATTCAAGGTCATGTAGGTGTTCTTTCTCCTATGCTACAGCTGTCTGAATTTGCTTTTCAGTCACTTCTCCACAGCCTCTTCAAGGCAAATTTTTACAGCATGCTTGTAGAAAATTGGCAAGGAGTGAGCACAAGCAGGCTAACTGCCTTTCAGAACCACTCATCCCGTCCATGCGGAGGCTCTGACTATTCAGGGCTGGGCTCAAAGTGGAGCCTGTTAGGCTAAGTTTACACGGCATAATTTCGGGGCGTAATTACGCCCCGCAATTACGCCATGTGTTCTCTATGAGAACTGTGGATTACCGTAATTATTGGGATGTATTTCGCCCCGTATTGAGCGCAGTACGCCGCGAAATACGGACCGAATTACGTCCCAATTTAAGCCGTTTGAACATAGCCTTACTGTATGAGACGGCCACCACAAAGTAAGTGCTCCTCTTTTCCACCTGGTTATACTTCTCTGACATGGCACATGCCTTATTTGCTGCTTTCGCTAGCCTTCAGAGGTTAGTTGCAGGTGGGTTTGCTGGGATGTCGAGGTGTTTCTCAGTGGGACTGCATTGATAAAGTGTGGCCTTACGTACAGGAGTTGGAACTGTAAGTCCAAAACTGATCTTTAGCAACCATTACCAAGCAGCTGCAGTCAAGACAAATAAAGCCATGTGATGCAAGATAGGGGGTCTTGCTGTCAATGAGAACTAAGAATATAGTTTTGCCCTTTAATTTAGTAATCACACTACACTTCAGCTGCTGGTATATCAAAGATACAGAGAGCTCAGAGAAGGGCCATCAAAGTAATTTAGGGTGTGGTTGAATGCAGTACAAACAAATAAATAAAAGGCTAATACAGGGATCTGTGTAAGAGTCAGGGAGCATCCTTCTCCTCCACATTATATTGATACAGAAAGAGAAAAACTCCCACTTTCCATAGTGGGTGCTAGGGAGAGCTCTATGGAAGTATACCCTTCAATGACAGGATGCTTGTAATAATCGCTTGTTAATTCATACATGTATATATTGGTTTAATTAGCTTTATAAACTCTATCTGTGCTTACCTTGGTCTTTCCTGCTGTCTTGATTTTGGTTATCTGTATCCATCTGGTCCTTTGCTGGTGACACAACATCAATCCAGTAAGTCTCCTCATCTTTAATTAGTAGTAGTATTTCATTCAGTGTGTTCTGGTTTCCAACTTGGGCCAATCGTCCATTTTGTCTGCGGCACCAAGACTTAGCCTCAGCGTAAGTCAACTTTAGATTAACGAGCTGAATGCAACGGCCTCCTACATTCTTCTGGCTATCAGGGCATTGGGCATCGCTGACATGCCGCTCAGTCAAAAGCAGCAAGATTAAGCAATATAGGATCCACATAGTTCTTGGAATTAATGGTCAGAACTAGAATGTCATCCTTGTTGTTGTACTATAAGTCAGCAAATGGCACACAATCCCTACCCCCAAACAAAATATGAGACTGAATAGGATGCGGCACACCCAGCATGGACAGGTGGATGCTCTATAGACGTACAATGTAATTCTGTTCCTGAGCACGCTTATCCCATTGTGTTAACAACAAATGGTTTTTATTATAGACAAATGGGTAGTAATCTTTACAAAATGAAACAAGGCTCAAACTTAAATGATATCACCCATATGTACAAATAAGAACAATTAGTGCAAATTACATGTCTTATAGCGTGGAGGAAACCTGAATACATCAAAGTAAACTGTGGAAGAACAGGCAGATGTTGAGCTAATTGAATTCAGGATAAGATAAAATATATATATTTGATTCAGTGATCCTGCAGAGCTGCTTTATAGGTAAAGAAAATCACCACTGTCCCAGGAGTTAGTCACATGCAGAGCATTTAAGGATTTCAAGAAAGGCTTAGATAACTACTTACCACTAAAAATATTAATCCTTATGTAGCTATATAAAATGTTTATTAGGCTATGTCTACACTGCACAGTCTGGACTTTATGTCTATATATCTTATAATATTTTATTAAAATACATTTTTTGTATACACAGATTTTGAGGTATATATTATTTTTTATATATATTTATTCATGTTTTATTTTTGTGAAATGAATCAGTCCTTGTTTTTTATTATATGTTTTCTTGTAAGTTTCTGTAAGGGTGATATACAATCAATCATTCATTGTGGACACCCTATGGTTAGTGTGCATATAATAAAAACACACCACCACAATATATATATATTTATATATATAAATATATATAATATATATATATTATATTTTATATATATACACAAGGTGAGTTAAAGAATAACAATACTGCAGTCTAACAATAATGTTACCCTATATAAATTTGAGGAGGAGTTTAGTCTTAATATTTAGCTTATTTTATATACTATTAGGGTATGCTTACACAGCATATTGCATCACAAACTGTATGCACTGCAATACGCTGGGTGTTTAAGAAGTATATACTGGCCAGTGAAGTACCATAATTGCGGGGCAAATTTCGTCTGCAGCGCAATTACACCATGTGAACATACCCTTAGACATTTTATTTATTTATGTAGAAATATTGATGTGTTAAGAATTGTAAACTTAATCAGAATCCTATGGTTGAATTCTGTGACTGTTCTCCATCAATCATATTTGATGGTTTCTCTCTATATATAAATTGTGTCTGCTACTAATGACGTCAGTTACCTGAAGAATAATAAAACTACTATCTTCATTGAAACTCGGAGATCCAACGCTCGACTACCGTACCTGATAATCCAGATTCAGCCACTCTGGATTCCGAGGGTTAACTCCCCCAGTTTTATTATATCCAGCATGCCCTGCTGAACACGACAAAGCAGCGGACTCCACTTCTTTGATCACTTTAATTTAAATTTTTAGGCAATGTGAAATTACCCCAAAAAATGCATTTTTGGCGTCTGGAATTTCTTTCTTCTACGGTGCTCAATGTACAGGATAAATGATGTTATATTTTAATAGCTCAAGCTTTTGTGGACATGGCGATACCAATTATGTGTAACTTTTTTGTTTTTTTATTTGTAAAGTGGCAAAAGAGGGGTGATTTGAACTTTTAAATATATATATAAATATATGTGTGTGTGTATAATATATATATATTTTATATTATAATATATATATAAAATATAAATATATATATTTTATATATTTTTAAATATATAAGTATGCATAGCAGGAGCAACGCATATGCGATGGCGCGTTCCTCGGGAAAACTCTGTTTCCAAAAGCTGAGTCAATGAACTCATAGATGCGGTATATGGATGAGCGTGCTGAGAAGGCCTTACAAATGTGCGGTAAACCTAATTGGCTGTGTAAGATTTTACATGTTTTTGATATAAGTAAACGAATTTTAAAAGTTATTGTTGCCAATACAATCATTTATTGGACATTCAAGAAGGTATAGGGACCTTCAGTTTGGCAAGGATCTAAAGCACGCCATATTAAAATAAAGGGGTTACTGTTTATATAATAAAACAAGGCTTCTAGCCACCATGTTTACCAATCATCACCCTGTGATCTTACCACCGGGGTGCTGATCGGAATGAGAAAAGGTGCGCGGAACCGTTTCTCATTCGTTTACATGTAGTGGCATCTAAAGGGTTAAACAGCATGGAACAGAGCCAGCTGTTACCAGAAGGTGTCAGCTGCAATTAGCAGCCAGCACCTGCTGCCTATATAACCCCTTAAAGACATAATGACGAAAGTTTACATCAAATGTTGAGAAGAGGTTAATCCATGTAAGTTTAGGGTCATTGTCCTGCTGGAAGGTGAATCTATGCACCAGTCTTAAGTCTTCTGCAGCCTTTAACAGGTTTCCCTCCAGAAGTGCCCTGTATTTAGCTCCATCCATATTCCCATCAACTCTGATCAGCTTCCCAGTCTCTGTTGAAGCAAAGCATTCCAACAGCAGAATGCTGCCACTATCATGCTTCATGGTGTTGTGGTGTATTCTGGGTGATGTAAAGTGTTTGCTTTTCTTCACACATAGCATTTGGCCAAAAAGTAAAATTTTTATGTAATCTGACCAGTGCACCTTCTTCCACATGCTTGCCATGGACCAACAGTTACTGGGCCGCTGCACCAGCTCAGATTCCAGTGAATCCGGCAGTGGACCGAATTGTGGCGCAAGTTTTCAACTGAATTCGCGTCTTAGGGGGGTAAGGAGCCATGTGCCCTGCCGACTGTTACTATGAATGGCATGAGCAGAGTCCTGAAGCAGGCGGCGGGATGAGGTCACTTTGCCCACACCGGACACAAGCCATAGGAGAGAACCATTCAAGGCAAAACTGTTACACTGTTATAAAAAACATCTAGAGAAACTTTTTATTCTCCTGCTTCTTGCTACAGGATATACCTTCGTAACCCTGGTCCACCTTCCTTTACTGCCAATGCTGTTACCCTGCTAATCTGCTTAATATTAAGTGTACATCTTTCCCTGCCCTTTTTAAATGTGCACTATGGAGCTCTCGCTCTATCTATAACTGACTCACTGCTGTTCATGACCTATTCCTTTTAAACTCCCTCAACCTTCTAGCTCTCACAGAAAAAAGGCTCCATCAATTTGACAATACTTCTCCTGCTGCTTTCACTTATGAAGGTATACACTTCACCCATACACCTAGACATGAGAAAAAGCAGGGTGGAGGATATAGCATAATTCTCTCTTTACATTGCACTTATCAAGTCATTTTTTCAGTACCCTCCCTCATTTTCCCCTCCTTTGAAATCTACACCATAAGCATATGTTCACACAGCTGATTTGGACTCTGTTTTCGGCAGGGCTGTAGAGTCGGCAAGCCGTAGCCCCAACTCCGACTCCGACTCCTCAATTTCCCAAACCTCCGACTCCCGACTCCGACTCCTGACTCCGACTCCTGACTCCCTCATACACGGCGCATATTTAAGTGATAACTTTACTGTAGTAAAATGGTAACATCAGGCTGTTTATCACCTTATGATACAATAATCAAGCTATTTAGATAGAACAGACACTTACAAGCAAAAGGTAACAAGGTTTTGATCTTTGAACACTTGTGGATAGAGTTGAAGAAAAAGCTGATTTGTATCCAAAATCCAGTCTGCACCCAAAATTGGGAATGTGTAGAAGAGACCTGGGATCAGATTTTTGTCAAGATGTTCTTGAATCTGATTCAGAGCCCAGAAGGATTCAGGCAGTATGAAAACCAAAAGGGGGATTTCCCAAATACTAACAAAAAATAAAAATTAACACTTTTGATTTTTAGGAGCAAAACTGTAACTAAGCAGATGCTAAATACTTGCAAGTCAAATTTATGTATAAAATAGGTAAGATGACTGTATATAAAATTACAGTAGCCTCATGTACAAAGCTGAAGTGGATGGTGAGCTATGGAGCCTGAAAGCCACAAGTTCAAACCATTATTACCATTTTGCTTGTCAGTGTAAAATATACTTATTGGATATGACTTTAGCACACAAAAAATTGTAAATATGTAAAACACTGCAGGAACATTTGTGGAGTCTCTGAATTTGTTCTGATAAATAGTATTGCTCCATCAGATCCTGCATACTTTACCTCACATCTGATCTCATTATTTCCAGGATAGAGAACGGCCTCTCTACACTAACTTGGGTGGGGGGCAAAGCGGTGACCACAGGGGCAACATCTCTAACAATGTTGGGGTATAAAGGAATTGCCTCAGCCACAGTCAGTATTGATGAATGGTTGAACTCTTCTACTTCTTTGAAAGCAGGTGAAAAATTTTGCTGAAATCTGTTTGCCATGGGAGCAGAATCTTTTCCCCTGGGGCAGCGCTTTGCCTGCTCCATGTCATCAATTACACTCCTCATGTGATAAGGCTGAAGATATGGGAGCAGTCGCACTGGCCGGACCCAATTCCTCTTGCTCTTTGCACTGCATCGAACTAACTGGACCAACTTATTATATATTTTGGGAGTCGGAGTCGGTCCATTTTATGACGACTCCGACTCCTGCAAAATAGCCACCGACTCTGACTCCACGACTCCGACTCCACAGCCCTGGTTTTCGGCACTGTTTTAACGCAGATTCCGCCCCCAAACAGCGTCAAAAACTGCTATTAAACATCTCCAGTTAATTTCCATTGATTCCTATTTAAAACCGTTTTATCGTTCATACAGGTTTAAAATATTATTATTGACATAGTGCCTGTGGTGGTGTTTTTTGGTTCATCCTTTATGTGATTTTAATATTTTTCAATAAAGTTTTTTATATTTTAAGGGGATGCATTGCTCTTATTTTTTGGCTGTATAGCTGTATTTTTAAGGAGCTTCTAAATAAATCCGTAAGTTCCTCCTTTGCCCAGGTTTCCGCTGTGTCTTTTTGTGTGGCCTTTGTAACCAAAAGAGTTTAAAAAGTTTCCCTCAAAAATTTTTTTAATATGACTTAAATCATGAACAGAGGCAGCACTTATGGGACTCAAAGGGGTTGTTCATCTAAAATTTTCATGGGATGCATGAATGAAATAATGCTCTTTGCTCGTCACTTCCTGGTCAAGCTGTCTTAATTAGCATATGAGCCCCATATTTTTGACCTCTGCAATTAGATAAAATACTGCTGTCAGGCCAGGGAAGCTTTGAGTTTAAGTAAAAAAAACAGAAATTATTGCTTTTGTCTGAAAGATCAGATAACAAAAAGTTCTCACTGCCGATTTCTGTGCTGCTGCTGCTGCTCCCATGACCTGTGTGATAAAGTCATCCTGCTACCAATAAAAACAAACAGCGGGGAAGGAAAAAGGTACACTGTTGGTCATTGGGGAACCACAGAAGCAAAAAGGGTGATAAAATCACTTGTATTTCCCTTAAAAAACAAAAAATGAAAAAACGAAATTATTTAAAAGAAACGCTTCATTTAGTGATCCCAACATGTTGAAAGCTAATCTTTGTAATGAGACAACCCCTTTAAGAATTAATGGGGTACAATACACCCATTTGACATGGACGGGGAGAGGGGCAATGTTTTTCATTGAGTGACGCTTGTGGATATTTTGGAAAAGGCTCATGATAATGGGCTTTTTAACTAAACAGCAATTGGATGGCCTGAACCAACAGTGGCCACCATTAATCTTCTATCCAAGATTCACAAGGATTCGGTGAACTCCTCAGGTCGGTCTATAGTTTCCAGCTCAAACAGTTTTATTAAACCCACTTTTAGGCTTATTGATTTTTATTGACTTTATTTATTGAGGATTCCAGTGAAGTCCTTCGGAAATTGGATGGATAAAAAATTGAACGGACATGCTATTTTTTTACATGTGCTAGGTTTCTTGTTTATAATTCTTATGTATAATTATGATTGCTGCTGTGCAATTTTTCTTGAAGGTTAATAAATTTGATTCTGAGTAATGACAATTCATACTTGAGGTATCAGTGTTCATTCTTATGCATCATTCATGTTTAAGGATGCATTCTATCTGCAGCTTCAGGATATGGCAATAAGGATGTCATGTGCGCCTTTCAGACTCGGACTGGGCCGCCGGGGGATCGGTGAATCCCCCGGTGGGCCCCGAGCCGCTGTGGGCCCCGGAGGCAGTCCCGCCGCCCCCCGGGGCCCGTCCCCGACCCGGTACTAACCCCCGGGGTTTCCGCATCCCGAGCGCTCAAGCCGGGCCCGGGAGTTGGGGACTCCGCTGATCGCCCTGGCAGGCAAAGGGAAAAGGGCCTTAAGCCTGGGGGCGCCGGCCCCTCCGGTTTTGCGTTTGCGCGCGGTGACCCCAATCACCATGCCCCCTATGCGGGGCGGCATTTTAGCTGGCGGGGAGAGTTTGGGGCGGGAGCGGAGTGAGGTAAGTGGTGGTTTGTTTATTTTTTAAACTACCTACAGGGGGCCCTGGCTAACAAAGGGGGCCCTGACTACCGGAGGGGGCCCTGGCTAACTATAGGGGGCCCTGACTACCGGAGGGGGCACTGGCTAACTAAAGGGGGTTCTAGCTAACTAAAGGGGGCCCTGGCTTACTAAAGGGGGCCCTGACTATCAAAAGGGGGCACTGGCTATCTAAAGGGGCCCTGACTAACTAAGGGGGCCCTGGCTACCAGAGTGGGCCTGACTAACTAAAAGGGGCCCTGGCTAACTAAAGGGGGCCCTGACTAACTAAAGGCGCCCTGACAACCTGAGGGTGCCCTGGCTACCTAAAGGGGGCCCTGGCTACCTAAAGGGGGGCCCTGACTAATAAGGGGGCCTGGCCCCAAAAGGGGGGCCCCCTGACTACCTACAGGGGGCCCTGGCTACCAAAGGGGGCCCTGGCTAACTAAAGAGGCCCTGACTACCAGAGGGTGCTCTGGCTATCTAAAGTGGGCCCTGGCTAACTAAAGGGGGCCCTGGCTAACAAAAGGGGGGCCCCTGGCACCAAAAGGGGACCCTGGTACTAAAGGGTGGCCCAAAGACTACCTAATGGGGGGCCATGACCCCCAAAGGGGGCTTTGACTAACTAAGGGGGCCCTGATACCAAAGGGGGGCCCTGGCCCCTAAAGGGGGCCCTGCTACCTACACACTAGCTAAAGGGGGGGCCTGATTTCCCTTTACACATTTAAAGGGGCCCAACTGCCGTTACTCCCTAAAGGAGGCCTTAACTGACTGTATACTCCCTAAAGGGGCCCCCAAACTGTTGTATCTACTAAGGAGGCCCAAAACTCCTTTTTAAATACTACCTAAAGGGGCCCTTACTGCCTGTATATACTTCAAGGGAAGCCTACTGCTGTATACTACCTAAACTGACCCCAAACTGTTGTATACACCTAAAGGAGCCTTAAATGCCGTTATACTACCTAAAGGGGGTCCCTAAGCTTGCACCCTTATAAAGTGGACCCAAATACCTACAGTTTAACTGGGGAAACCACCCAAGCCTAAACTAACGGGACTCAAAAACCCCTCCCTTTCACCCTACCTAATGGGCCCAAACCAACCTAACTGTAGCCTATCTACTTCCTAACGGGGACCTGTTATCTAGGGGCGCTGTTTACTACCCACCTGTGGCTAGGTTCCCCACCAACCTACCGGGGCTGGCCTCCCAATTATCCAGCGGGGGTTTAACCTACCTAAAATGGGCCCTATCTATTCCCCTGGGGCCTTCCCTTTTTCCCTCCCAAAACCGAGGGTCTTGCCTACCTACCTGGTAATAAAATTGAGAGGCAGCGCCCATGTTGTACATTATCCCCAGGGGGTAGTCCTCTCCCCACCTTAACCCCCGTAGGATCTAGGCTATGGCTTGTACCCCGTCCCCACCCGGGGGTAGTTTGTACAGGGTGGGAATAGGAAAAAGAGATGCTGGAAAATTTGAGGGTTCAAAGATATTTGTGTGTAATTTTCGCAGCATGAGTTGGGGGCCCGGAAAAGTCATCATGGCGGTGTGGAAAGGATGCAAAAGAAAAGGGAATAAGAACACTCATGAGAGAAGAGAACGATTAGATATGACATCTCCTGTGAGTCAGGGTTTTTTTTACTTCTATATTGGATCAGTGCTGTATTCATGTTAATGTGATGTGACCCGAGTGGTGCGGGGCCACTATGGTTCCCCTTTTATGGTGGTTTTTGAGGTTAACCTGAGTGGTGTCGGACCATTGTGGTTCTATATGGTGGTGTTTTTTGGGGGATACTGAGCTGGTGTCACCTCATGGGTCTCTATAGGTGGGTTTTTTAGGTTTTACCTGAGCTTTGTGTCTGACTCTAATGACAGTGTTTTTTTTTTATCCCACCCGGGTCTGACCTTTTATGGTCTTTATGGTGGTGTTGTAGGTTATACCTGAGCTGGGGTCTGACCTCTATGTGGTCTCCATATGGGTGTTGTAGGGGTTTTAACCTTTAGTGGTTCTCCCTAGTGGTTCTATATGGCGGTGTTGTGGTTATACTGAGCTGGGGTCTGACCACTATGTGGTCTCTATATGGGGTGTTGTTTGGGTTTACCTGAATGGTTTTCTGACCACTATTTGGTCTTATTGGCGGTTTTGTAGGTTATACCTGAGTGGGGTCTGCCATATTGGTCTCTATATGGCATGTTTAGGTTATACCTGAGCTGGTGTTGACCCTATTGGGTTTTAATGGCAGTGTTTTTTAGGGCATATGAGGCTGGTGTCTGACCCTTTGTGGTTCTATATGGGAAGTGTTGTAGTTTATACCTGAGTGGTGTCTGACCACTATGTTTGGGTTTCATATGGCGGTGTTGTATTTTTTAAGGGCTTGGTCTTACCACTATGTGGCTCTATTTTTGGTGGTGTTGAGGTTATTCAGCGTTAGTTTAGTGGGGTGTACATGTGTCCCTGATTATAAGGGAAACCGACCCTGTGATGGGAATACACTTTTACTTTTTTGTGGTGTTTTTTTAGAAGGTGGTGAGGTGGTGGACCAAGGGAAACGTGGAGGGGGATATTGTATGTGGGGGGAGGGGGTGGAGAACGATATGGATAGAGCTACTTAGCCCTGTGTCAATGATATGGTAGACTGACAAAAGTGTGACTCACTTGATATTGTACTCACTACAATTTGTTTTGCACATGTATTATGGGTAAAATGGGGCATTAATGTCCGAGGTTCGTAATATTTTCATGTACAGTAGGGTGGGCCCCCAAGAGCAAATCCACTGTGGGCCCCAGACCCCCCCAGTCCGACACTGGCGCCCTTATATGCAAACCTGTTTTTGGGATTGTGGGAAGTGTTTTCAGAGGTAACTATTTTTTTCAGACAGTTAATTTTTTGGTGGCATTGTATTAATGACATCCTCCTTATGCTCTGGCAACGGACATCATCTGAATTTGATACTTTCATGTCAAACTTAAAAGCCAGGTTCACACACCGTATGGCAGCACATACCGTGTGCACCACGATACGCCTGCTGCTTAAGAAGTACCCTTTCACCTTCCCTTTCCCTGGACATGTCACTTCTTTCTCCAGTCACACAGTACATGTCGGGGAATAAATTGTGAAATCTAGGCTCAATGGTGCTTAATTTTATTTTTTGCGGGGATTGGGGCACTTACAGCACAAGTACGCCTCGAAGTACACCCTGCAAATACGCCGTGTGGAGTTTTCTCACTTTGCTGTTTCACAAAGTCTGTTCTTCACAGCCAGTTTCAAGCTGGTTGGGCTGTTGGTGGTTCTATGACTGGCATATCAGGTCTGTTATTCGTGTTTAAAGAAACAGGTCAGAAATTTGGTGTTAGTCTTTATTTACCTTTGCCCACATGTTTAAAGCTAATCATTGTGGTGAAAAAACAATTTAAACTAATATCCAGAAAGTCAATTAATGTATGGCTACTCTTTTAGGTCAATTTGATGTTGTAAGGATTATTCTATACAGGTTTACGCTACCAGTTAATACCAGTTAATATCTATGGCAAACCAACATCAGTGAACTTGCTACTGAATTGGATATCTTCTCCCCCATTATGATTAAAAAAGAATATTCTTGTGACCCAATTCCTTTTGGTCAGACGTATTTGCTCCAAAAATTTTACTTTTCATCAAAAATGTCAGGACCTTAGTCATCATTTTTGTAAACGTGGTTACAGCAATCATAGTATCAAACAATTGCACAATTGAGTGTATCATTCGGTTTGGTCTCAGCTCCTGATGAAGAATAAGAGTATAATAATTGTTTTCCCTAGTGAGGTAAAAAGATTGCTAACGTTTTATTTTTTCTCTAAAACATGGGGAAAAGCATTGACTAAATGTTATTGTCTGGAGACACATTACACCAATATTTACCAAAGTATCCTTCTATTATCATTGGCAATCCCAAACATAATAATGTTTTTGGATCTAAGTCCCCCCAACTGGGGTTGCATCCCTTTTAGTGGTTTGGGGTGCCTTTTTAATATTTCAAAAATGCCTTTCTCTTAATTCTGCAGGCACACAAAGATATTATATTAGACATCAAATTTCGGGTGTTATCTATTATGCCATCTGTCATTGTCAGAAGATTGACATTGGACTATGGAATATGTTGCAGATTCAGAGAAATTGTCTTGACACCTCTGAACTGAGGTCAAATTGCCGTTGATGATTTTGCCCTCACAGTCTTTATCAAAAATGTGCGCTAAGAACCTCAGGTTTACATGTTTCCTAAAAGTAGCAGAAATGCACCTTTTTGTGTTTGCATTGTTTGTGGCCATGTCAGCATTCACCTACGCCATTTTCTATAAAATTGCTTTGGATGTGCTGATCATTTTTTGTTTTTTTAAATTGTCTGTGTGAGGGAGTGGCTGCCTCTATTTTGGCTGTGCACTCCACCCACACACACAGGCTGTTTTTAATCAGAACGGAGTGTAGCTGGAACCTTAATGCCCTAAATATATATAGGCCTCAGAAGGCACCAAGCGTGGTGAGACTTAGGAATCTTGTGGATTTAGGAATCACTTGTTGCTTCCCTTGACATGCATTCTAGATTTGCCGCTTTTTAATGTAATTATAATTATTGAACAATAGAAAGAGTAAGCGGCACTCACCAATTCCGGATTTCCCATACTTTATTTCAAAATTACATTACTGCGGCATAGGACGGACCAGACGGGTGGTATGAAAACGCCAACAATTGTTTCGCGCGATCCCGCGCTTCCTCTGGGCATGACAGGAGGTGACACAACAGCGCCTTAAGAACCACCCCACAGCCGTATCGTCATCTCGTACCGGCATTTCAAAACAACACAATGTAACAACAGCACATAGTAGTTACAAAACATTACACACATAACATATTAATACTGATCATAAAAACGAAGACAGGTCATTTTTATCATTAAGTCCCAATATAACTAACGCTTCTATGCGCAGTATCCACTGCGCTTCACATTGGAGAAGTCGAGTGTGGCGATCGACTCCATTCCCTGATGACATAATTCTTTGTAAGCCTGCAAACGAAATTGTAGAAATATCGTCATTGTGGACCTCGCTTAAATGTGATAAAAACCTAGGGGCTCCCTTCTTGTTTTCACAGAATATAGATGTTCCCTAATTCTGTTAAATAGGGGACGAATCGTTTTCCCTATATAAAACCGTCCGCACGTGCACCAAAGAACATAGACTACACAATTTGAGCGACACGTTATCAAATCATTAACTACATGTGTCACAGAGCCAATTCTTAAAATTCTCCCTGTTTTCATCATATTGCAGAATGAACAACTCCCACATCTATGGTTACCTTTCGGAGCTCTATCTCTTAGCCAGTTGGACCTGTTCACACTAGATAGTTTGCCCGTACCAATTCATCCCTCAAGTTACGACATCTGCGAAAGGTGATGATAGGATTTAGATGTGTCTTTTGTTTTAAATCCTCATCATTATGAGGATTTATAATTATTTCTAATTATGTCTAATTAGTCATGCCAATAGTATTCTTTTTTGAGCAACCACTGACATGGACTAAGGGCCGGTCCATAAGTGTTATGGTCACATGAGTTTTGATGTGGCGCTTGTGTTTTGGTTGTTGTGTGTGATGATTTGGCACTTTATTATTAGCAGAAGGTTATTTACACAGAAGCGGATATCCTACCATCAGTACACTAGACGAAGCCACTGTCTGGTGAAACGCACATTTGGTCTGACTGGTGGGTATCTTCAGACTTGGTTTATTATTTTTGGTGTTACTTTACTGGCATTGTCTTTTTTATCTATGGCATATCATGCTCGTACAGTGTTGTAGCACGTTGCTTATATAAATTGATACTTATTTCCACATTGATGTTTCCAATACTTGTCTCATTGTGCCAGCGTGTATGGTTTATTATTATTATGTATTTTAGAGCGCCATTGATCCCAGGGCGCTGTACATTCAAGCGGGTTACATACATAACATAAGTCAAACAAGTACAATGTACAATGGTGACAATTAGAGATGGGCGAATTTCTCAAAAATTCGATTCGGTCACTTCGACGAATTTTCCGACAAAATTTGTTTCGTTCCGAATTACTTCGGCACGAATCGCATTAAAAAGCAGCTATTTCCAGGCTACACAGAGCCTGCAGGGTGCTGTAGAACGTTGTGCCATGCTTAAATATGCAGAGGGAGCTTGGTTTGGTCTTCATACAATGTTGTGTTTTAGTATGACACGCAGATGACTGCCGCCGCTTTTAGAATCGCTTCATTATAAAATTCCCTGGGCACTTAAGAGGGCAAAACTGACCAAAACTGAAGCAGGAATGTAGCCTGATAAAGTCATGCCAGCGAAAGCTGGAAAAAAGCAAGCTGAGAGCTCAGGTAGCAACATTAGTGACAGAGTGTGGAGGTGACGGCGGCAGCCACAGCAGCATGAGGTCAGGCAGTGGCACAATGACATTCTGGAGGTGGCAAAACACAAGGAAGCCACAGAGTGGTACTATGACTGAGAGCGGAGGTCACGGCGGCAGCAGTATGAGGTCAGGCAGTGGCACAATGACATTCTGGAGGTGGCAAAACAGGAGGAAGCCACAGAATGGCACAATGACTGAGAGCGGAGGTCACGGCCGCAGCAGTATGAGGTCAGGCAGTGGCACAATGACATTCTGGAGGTGGCAAAACAGTATTAGGCCACAGAGTGGCACAATCACACAGTGTGGAGGTCACAACAGCAGCAGCATGAGGTCAGGCAGTGGCACAATGACATTCTGGAGGTGGCAAAACAGTATTAGGCCACAGAGTGGCACAATCACACAGTGTGGAGGTCACGGCGGCAGCAGTATGAGGTCAGGCAGTGGCACAATGACATTCTGGAGGTGGCAAAACAGGAGGAAGCCACAGAGTGGCACAATGACTGAGAGCGGAGGTCACGGCGGCAGCAGCATGTGGTCAGGCAGTGGCACAATGACACAGTGTGGAGGACATGGCAGCAGCCACAGCAGCAGCATGAGGTCAGACAGTGGCACAATGACACAGTGTGGATGTCACGGCAACAGCAACAGCAGCAGCAGCATGAGGTCATAGAGTGGCACAATGACAATGAGTGTTGAGGTGGGTGGCAATACCAGTCCCTGGTAAAGATGGTGGTAGGCAGATGGAGAAACTGGTAGCAGATGTGTGGCATCAGGTGGGTGGCGGCATCAGAATAGTGACTGAGGCAGGTAGTTTGAACCCAGACTGACGCCTAAGGCATTGGTGTGTGGAAATCCTGGCCGATCCACGCCTGATTCATCTTGACAAAGGTCAGTCGTTCCACATTTCCCGTGGACAAGCGGGTTCTCCTTGGGGTAACGATGGCCCCCGCCGCACTGAACACCCGCTCTGATGCCACACTACTGGCCGGGCAGGACAGCTTCTCCACTGCAAACTCGGCAAGTTGCGGCCACACATCCAGTTTGGCTGCCCAGTAGTCCAGCGGATCTTCTAACTGAGGTGCCAGAGTGCTGTCCAAGTAGGCCACAACCTGTTGGTTCAGGGACTGCTCCAGGTCCTGCTGCTGCTGCTGCTGCTGGCGACTGCCCTCCTCACTAGGCGGGTGAAGGAAGCTGCTCATCAATGACTCCAGACTTAGGTTACTACTGAAGGAGCTGGTACTGCTCCTACCCCCCCACCTTCCCCCAGCGGCGGCGGGAGTAAGGGAGCGCTGAGGACCCCCCCGGACAGACCTGTCCGAGGAGCGACGATCCCGCACATTAGGCAGCGGCCAACTGATTACGGAGAATTTCCCTATAGTATTTGAGTTTGTCTTCCCTCTCAATAGCTGGGAAAAAGGCTCCCATTTTGGACCGGTCGCGAGGGTCCAATGGGGGGGAGAGCCAGAAGCCATCCTCTGCCGGATGCTGACTATTGGCTGTGTCACTAGCCAGGCAAATAAGCATGCTCCGGGCCATCGGCACAAGGGACTCCGAGGGTCTCCCTGCCTCCATTTCCACTGTATACTGCCACGGTGCTTGGGGGTCATCTGCCTCATCTTCCTCATCTCCATCCACCTCCTCCAGCTGCTCCTGCTCCTCCTCTCTTGTCACCTGGGTAGAAAATCCACTCTTTCACCAGACAATGCTTCTGCTCCAATGTCCTCCTCCTCCTCCTCCATTTCAGTCCCACCGGACTCATGTGGCCACGAGATGTAGTCGCCACGTCTCCAGTCCCTGCCCAGACAGATTTTTCAGCATCTGTTCCAGAACATGAAGCAGTGGAATGACGTTATTCATCCCGTAGTCTGGCGGACTGACAAATAACGTCGCCTCCTCGAATGGCCTCAACAAAGGGCAGGTGTCACGCATGAGCTGCCACTGGCTGACATCAAAGTTACACAGGGGAGTACTTCTGTCTGCCTGGATCATCAAAAAATCGTTAATGGCCTTTCTCTGTTCATACAGTCGGTCCAACATGTGCAGGCTGGAATTCCAGTGGGTGGAAACATCGCATATCAGAGTGTGTTGGGGGAGGCCATTCTGCCGCTGCAACTCGAGGAGGGTGTTCCTGGCTTTGTACGAATGGATAAAGTGCATGCACAGTTTCCTGGCCATTTTCAGAATGTTCTGAAGATCGGTGGAAGACTTCACGAACCTTTTCACAACCCAGATTGAACACATGCACCCATGCAGGGCGCATGGACCATCCCTCCTCGGTGCAGCGCGGACATCATGTTCCTCCCATTGTCCGTCACCATGGTTCCGATTTGCAGTTGGCGCGGAGAAAGCCACACATCGATTTCTTGCTGCATGACGCGGAGCAGTTCCTCCCCTGTGTGACTTCGTTCGCCGAGGCAAGCCAGGTGTGGAACTGCGTGACACCGCTGTGCCCTACACATGTGGTATGATGGAGCAGTACTTGTGGAGGCTGAGATGGTGGTGGTGGTGGAGGAGGAGGAGGCGGACATTGGTGCAGGTGCAGCAGTTTGACAACGTGGAGAAGTAAGCGGTTTCTCCTGTCCAAGTTGTTGCTGTGGCTGGGCTGGAGCGCATTCACCCAGTGGGCCGTAAAGGACATGTACTGTCCCTGACCGTAGTTACAGCTCCAGACGTCTGCACTGCCGTGCACCTTGAAACAAAGCGATAAGCTCAAGGACTGACCCACCTTCTGTTCTACATATTTATGAAGTGCTGGTACTGCCTTTTTGGAAAAGAAATTACGTCTTGGAACTCTCCATCTCGGCTCGGCACAAGCCATTAGTTCTCTGAACGGTGCAGAGTCCACCATTTGGAAAGGGAGGGACTGCAGTACCAACAACTTGGACAGGAGCACGGTCAGCTGCTGCACCTTAGGATGGTTGGACGCATACTGTTGTCTCTTTGCAATCGCCTCGCTGAACGACTGCTGGCGCCATGAGTAGCGAGGAGCAGGAGCATCTAGACCGGGAGATGATGTCAAAGAGAAACAGCTCCCTTCTGCAGAGGTGGTGGAGCCTTGACTGGCTGCAATGGCATGCGTGCCACTGGGCGCTGCTGCTGCTGCTGTTGCTGCGGCGGCAGGATGGACCACCACATCTGAGCCACGTTTCTCCCAGGCCACCGGATGGTGACGCTGCATGTGTTGACGCAGGGCCGTGGTGCCAACGTTAGCTCCCTGGCCACGCTTCACTTTCTGCCCACAGATTCTACATATACCCATATTCGGCTCCTCCGGTGTCTTAGCAAAGAACTGCCACACCGCCGAGTATCGGATTTTACCGCCAACGCTCCGCACTGAGTGACTACTGCCGCCGCTGCCTCGCTGAGCCCCTGTGCTGCTACTTTCTTGGACCTGCGAAGCGGGTTTTTTACCCCGTGGCCGCTTGGCTCCCGACCTCACACTGCTGCTATCCTGCTGACTCACGGCCACACGACCCACTTGCTGGCTGCGCTGCTGCCTGATGCGCAAGCTGACGCCCTCTTCTCCTGACGATGATGAAGCCCTTGCCTCACCTGGCTCCCAAGTGCGGTCGGCTACATCATCATCTATTTGTGTTTCATCGTCACTGCTGTCCTCATCACCGGTCTTGGTATGCCGAAGCTGACCTCTCACAACATGACCTCCCATGCCACTCTCCACATCTATACTTTGCCGCCTACTGCAAGAAGCAGGCGATATTTGCCCCATTTCTTCGCTGCCAAGTAGCTGCTGACTGCCCTCCTCAAATTGTTCATCCTCGCTATATAGTGGCGCTGAGCCCAGACCACATAGTAGATCTCTGGCTGAGGGAACCGTATGGGACAGAGGCGGGCTGAGGACAGGTGAGGGCCGCTGACCCGCTCCCGGGCCATGCCAACTAATGGTTGTGTCTGAGGTTCCCACCGACTCTTGGCTGGGGTTGTCAGATGTCATCTGGGAGGAAGAGGATGACCTAGTCAACCAATCAAGAACCCTTGGGTTGCTAAACAACACACGGCCGCTAGATGACAGCGGCAGTTGTGGCCTCACCGAGTGACCCCTGCTGCGACGTCCCCTTGCTGTGCTGCGACCTGGGCCTGTTCCAGGAATGTTTGTGCCACTGCCACTCGCAGGTGCAGAGCCTGCCACCTCTCTGTCTGACATACTGTTTGTTCTAAAATGTACAGACACTGTTTGATGATGATATCTGTATATGATAAATATACACCCTGTTTTTGACTCCAAATGAACCCAGTAACAAGCTTGGGTAACCCTTGGATATAAATTGCGCTCCACAAATGACCAGGAAAAATTTACTTGTATGTGTCATTTCAAAACACTGTGTGTTTTACTAAATGTAAAAGCACAAACAGGCTTAATTAACCTTCGGACATGAATTAGGCTACAGGAAAAATGTATATATTTTGGCGTTGAAAAAGACGGTTTCTTGGGGTCAGCACACCAGCAAAACAACGCTTAATTAACCCCTGGATGTAAATTGCGCAAAGAATTCAGCCGCACAAACTAGTAGCTTTGTAGCGTGTTACAATTGCGTGTTTTCTACGCCACACAACAAGAGATACAGTTGTAATTAACCTTTGCTTGTGAATTAGGCTACAGCAAACATTTATATATTTTGGCGTTGAAAAAGACGGTTTATTTTTGTCAGCACACCAGCAAAACAACGCTTAATTAACCGCTGGATGTAATTGCGCCAAAGAATTGAGCCCCACATAAATAGTAGCTTTGTAGCGTGTTACAATTGCGTGTTTTCTACGCCACACAACAAGAGATACAGTTGTAATTAACCTTTGCTTGTGAATTAGGCTACAGGAAAAATTTATATATTTTGGTGTTGAAAAAGACGGTTTATTTTTGTCAGCACACCAGCAAAACAACGCTTAATTAACCCCTGGATGTAAATTGCGCCAAAGAATTGAGCCGCACAAACTAGTAGTTTTGTAGCGTGTTACAATTGCGTGTTTTCTAGCCACACAACAAGAGATCAGTTGTAATTTAACTTTGCTTGTGATTAGGCTACAGGAAAAATTTATTTATTTTGGCGATGAAAAAGACAGTTTCTTGGGGTCAGCACACCAGCAAAACAACGTTTAATTAACCCCTGGATATAAATTGCGCCAAAGAATTGAGCCCACAAATAGTAGCTTTGTAGCGTGTTACAATTGCGTGTTTTCTACGCCACACAACAAGAGATACAGTTGTAATTAACCTTTGCTTGTGAATTAGGCTACGGAAAAAATGTATATATTTTGGCGTTGAAAAGACGGTTTCTTGGGGTCAGCACACCAGCAAAACAACGCTTAATTACCCCTGGATGTAAATTGCACAATAGAATTGAGCAGCCAACAATGAAGTGGTATTTGTATTGTAAAAACGCTGTTTCTTTAAATGAATACAACAGGAACTGGCTTAGATCACACTTGGATATTGAATGTATATGCAGCTGCAGTGGACGCACACTGGATTTCAGATCCAATACCCCAAAAAATTAGAAATAGAACATTAAGAGAACAATCTCTGAGACAAGCTGAGACACCCCACAGAAATCGCTATATAAAAATAAATTCTTCAGTAAGAGCTATCAGCCACGGCAGCACCTTCCCTGATGAGCACAGTGAGAGGAGTGTGAGTTCCCAGCATTGCACCCGGACTTATATAGTGCGGTGACGTCACAGAATCCCGCCGGTCTCTGATTGGCTTCACCTCTGCACATGTTATGCAGGCTATGCCCTTCTTCCTCCCAGAGTGCTTTGCCCCATGTAGCGCCATGTGCTCGCAGCCATTTTATCAATCAAAAGCACACTTCGTTCACCCGAAGTACCCAAAAGTTCGACTTCGTTCCGAACGAAGTTTTCCTGAAATTCTAAACGAATTCCACTTCGTTAGAATCGATTCGCCCATCTCTAGTGATAATATATGACTAGCAACTGGTACAGAGAGTGAGAGGATCCTGCCTGCGAGGGCTTACAATCTACAAGGAAGGGGGAAGGAGACAGAAGGTGTGGGGCAGACATGATTGTGGTTTATTTTTGTCAATAGGGTGGGTTCACATGGCAAAGGACAAAATCTGCTCAGTGTTGATCTCGGCAGAACCGCTCATCCCAACCGTTTTTTGGAGATTTTTTGACACAAATACCGGGCATTTCTTGCCGGTTTTAATTTTTTGTCACTGATTTTGTCCAGGTTTTTGAGCATATTTTGGACTTTTTTCAAGCAGAAAAAAGTGTACTGAGTGCAAAAAACGAACACCAACCAAAAACTGCGCAAAAAAAGACACAAAAAACATTCACTCACTTTCTGCTCAATTCCTATTGACTTCAATGCTAATTTTCTGTCTGGAAACTCAGCAGAAGAATGAACATGTTCTAAGTTTTTCGGATGGGCAGTGGTGTGAAAAACCATCCAACTGAAAATTCGATCAGTTCAGATTTTTTATTATAGTATATGGGGAGCGTTGCTTGTTGGTTTTCTGAATCCACAAACCGTCTGAAAAACCGACCATTAAACCATGCTGTGTGGATGGGCCCTTAGTCTAATCTATTCACCAGCCTTTGTCTTTTTGTCCTTATTGTTTTGTTTTTTTACTTTTAGCCTTGTCTGATGTCGCTTGTTTCATATTTTTTTTACTGTTGTATTGAAATTTTATTTTGTGTAACTAATTAAATTAATTTTTGTTATTATTTTCCTCTGCACATTTGTTATCTGTCACTTGATTGTTTGCTACACTGTTATGTCTAGTGCAGGGCTGGAGAAACTGTGCAGAACTTCAATATTTGGTACTCTTTAAATCATTTTACCCTCCCTTAGGTTTTTGCATTTAGACATGCCCAAAAATTTCCCTTTTTTGAAAGGGCGGGCTGTGAGATTACTTCTTTTAAAAAAAAGGGAAATTCATACTTTGGAAAATTTCCCTAAAGAAGTTTTATGCTACCCTATCACCCCTTAAAAAAAACTTTGAGATTCTGGGTTTTCCCCTTTTTTTGGGATAAAAAGAGGTTTAAGTTCCCCCAACACTTTAAAACGTGATCCCCAGATGGGGCAGTCCTATGCTATCTTTCCCTCTAAATCGACCAAATCGGGCCTTCACGGGGAAAAAACCGCCCTCCTTTTTTCAGAGAGAAAAATAAAAAAACAAACCCACCTAAAAGGGGCCCCCTTTCCCTTATGACAGCCTGTGAAAAATGGGGGGGAAAAGAAAACCAAAAAAATGGAGGCCCCCTTCTCCCCATATGGGTTTAAAAAATTAAATGAAACCCCCGATTTTAAAAAGTTTTTTTTTGCACAAAAAAAACATTTCTGAAAAACTATGAAAACCCGGGGGTCCCAAAGGAAGGGTTTGGGGGCACACATGTAATTATACATTTTAAAAAACACCCCAAAACCGCCCCCCGGCGGCCCACTCTGCAAAAAGGGCATACACTACTTTAAAACCCCTAAAGAAGCATTTTTTTGGCTATCTTTCCACATAAAAAAAATCTGGGGATTCTCTTTTTCGCATATTTTGATTCAAAAGGGGTTTAAAGCTGCCAAAGATTTTAAAACGTGATCTCAGATAGGGAAAAGTCCTATCCCAATCTTTACTCTCAATCGAGCCAATCTGGCCTTTCACGGGGGTAAAACCGCCCCCCTTTATTCAGAGAAAAAAAAATTAAAAAAACACACCCAACCTGCAAGCTGCCCTTCTTATGACAGCCTGTGAAAAGGTGGGGGGGTACAAAAAACCCCCAAAAATGGGGCCCCCTTTTCCCCCCCAATTAGGTTAAAATCAATGTACCCAAGTATAAGTATGTTTCTGCACAAAAAAAATTTTGAAAAAACGTATGAAACCTGGGTGCCCCGCCGGGGGGGGGCACACTTTGAAATTTTCCCATGTAAAACAAAAGACCCCCGCCAGGGGAAACATTAAATGCAAAAAGGGGAAAATAAAATACGGGAAATCCCTAAAGAAGGGATTTGGCACTTTATTATTAGCAGAAGGTTATTTACAAAAGAAGGGATATCCCACCCTCAGTACACTAGACGAAGCCACTGTCTGGGTGAAACGACCAAATTTTGGGCGGGCTGGTGGGAAACTTCAGACTTGTTTTATTTTTTTTGGGGTTACTTTATGGCTTGTCTTTTTTATTATGGCATTAAAACATGCTCTTTCAGTGTTTTTTGCACGTTATTTTTATTAAATTTTATACTTTTTTCCACATTATGTTTCCCAATTTTTGTTCATTGTGCCACGGTATGGTTTTTATTATTTTTGTTTTTTTAGACGCCATTTATTCCAGGGCGCTTTTATATTCAAGGGGCTACCATCCCTAAAAATAAGTCAAAAAAAGTTTAAAAAGTACAAAGGGGACAATTATGACTAGCCCCCCCAAATGGTTTCAGAGGGGAGGGATCCCGCCTGCGAGGGCCCCACAATTTTACAAGGAAGGGGGAAGGGAGACAGAAGGTGTGGGGGCGACAGATTGTGGTTTAAATTTTTGTCAATTTGGGGGGGTTTCCCCATGGCAAAGGAAAAAATCTGCCCCAGTGTTGAAACTCGGCGAACCCCTCATTCCCCCAACCCTTTTTTGGAGATTTTTTGACACAAATTTTCCGGGGATTTCTTGCAGGTTTTTTATTTTTTTTTCATTGATTTTTGTCCAGGTTTTTTAGCATATTTTTGGGCTTTTTTTTAAGCCAAAAAAAAAGGTATTTAGTGCAAAAAAAGAACCCAACCAAAAAAAGCGCAAAAAAAGACACAAAAAACATTCCTCACTTTTGCTCAATTCCCATTGACTTCAAGCTAATTTTCTGTCGGGAAAACCCCCAAAGAAAATGAACATTTTCTAATTTTTCGGGGGATGGCGGTGTGAAAAAACCATCCAACGAAAATTCATCAGTTCAGATTTTTTTTTTTTAAAGATAGGGGGGAGCGTTGCTTGTTGGTTTTCAAATCCAAAACCTTGAAAAAGAATTAAACCATGTTTTTATGGCATCTACAGTATATAAATCTGTTTAATCAACGTTCAGCACTACGAGTAAATTAAACAGAGGTTCCTCTTAATACAAAATAACATAATTTTTACAAATTTTATTCAGCTGTTTATTAGTTTTTTATGTTCTGGTTGACAACCATTATGTCCAGCATTAAAGGGGTTGCCTCATCAAGACATTGTAGAGGAAGAACTCTATTAGCCAGTGAAGAGATGCTAAAAAAAAAGGCACATGTATGCAGGGAGCATCAATCACATGAACAGTCATAAGATAAAGAAAGCACACCCATTTTGAATTATACTGTATGGTTTTACATATCAGGACAGAAGAATAATAAGAATTAAAAAAATAAATCTGGTCCGGTTGGTCCCCGCGATGGATCTAAAAAGCGCTTGTAACACGGAGTGAAAACGCCGTGTGAACAAGCCCTTTCCGCTAAAGGATCACAAACTTTAAAAAAAACTTACTTTTTGCAATGGAAACACAAAAATATGTTAAGAAGAAAACGAAAACATTGGAGTGAAAAAGCTGCATAAAATCCATGTCAAAACTGTTGGCCAGATGTATTAAAGGGGTTTTGCCACAATGTAATGTTGACGTGGGATCCTCCAAAATGGGTATTTAATCACTTTTCTAAATATATGTGATTACAAAAAATGAAAACCCTGGAGCTACAGCTTTCTTTTAAAGCCCTTAGTTACTTTAAAATTTGCATTTTAAAACGCCAGGGGGGCTACAGGATTTTATTGGCCCGTTGTGTTTTGCACTTCTTATCTGATGACAGAGAACATGAAGGGGTTGGGGAGAAAGTGCAGTGTATGAGTCTGCCTGCTGTATAAAGAATCCACTGTTGTAATGTTATTATTTGAGTAAAACTTTAGAACGTCCCTTTCTTCCTCGCTCTTGCTCACCCCCTTTTCCCCCTACCCCTGAGCCATTTAGACTCAGCATGCTTTGTGTATATTCTCTGCTGAGCAGATAACAGCTAAGGAACTCACTTCATGGCAAAACCCCTTTAATTGAACAACACCACACAACAGATTGCACTGTATTTATTATTTAACAAAAATGAGGCCAAAATGTAAAAGTCATGTGTGAAAATCTAAGTACACCCCCAAAAACGTAGCTTTAGAACTAACTTTAGACAATACATTAAGCAATTGTTTTCTGTATCAGTCTTTAACATAGTTCTGGAGGAATTTTGTTCCACTCTTCTTTACAATGTTTTTTCATTTCACTGAGACTTGTGGGCCTTCATTTACTCAAAGGAGTTTTCTCACTACAATGATTAGCTTTCAACGCATAGGGAAATGTAAATGAAGACTATTATTATAATACATTGTTTTTTTATTTTGCTTTGTTGAGTAGATAAGAGATTTTTATCTCTTCTGAGTGCACATAAGTTTCTCTTGTTTACCAACCATCTCTCTCTCCTCTCTCTTATCTGATTAGCTGGACGCTACTGTCTGTCCATGGTGATGTCTCTCCCTGCTGAGTGTAATCTCTAGGAATGGAGCTTTATTTGCTTAAGATAGTGTAAAGGTTGGATTGTGTCCTTTTGTGATCCAATCCTGTTACAATTGTTGTCTCCTCCAAATCATATACATTTGCAGTTTATCGCTCGAGCTAGAGAGAATACAGTCCACTCTGGTTAGATTGGAAAGCAGTTCTGCTTTATTATCAGGAAGTTACAACTTATATACCTTTTGATACGTATGAAATCATATGATTACTTATTGCTTTACTACTGGCTAATTAGCTGTTGCTAGGGTGATTACTGTATAATGAGAAACCACAGAATCAGGATATATGGAAATATATAACGGTTTCTTTCTGAGTTTACGCAGTATAGCATAGCACAGTCTGTTAGGCTATGTTCACACGGCTTAACTGCGGGACGTAATTATGCCCCGCAATTACGCCGTGTGGACGGGGGCGGGGCGGGAGCGGGGGGCTGGCACTTCGCCGGCCCATTGACTTGCATTACCAGCGGCGCGTATACGCCGCTTGTAATTCACATGTCAATTATCTCCCCGCCCGGCGGATTCGCCGAGCAGGAAGAGGAGACGTAATCCATAGTTCTCTATGAGAACTGTGGATTACCGTAATGACTGGGCCGTTTTCAGCCCGTAATTTGCGCACTCCGGCGCGTAATTACGGACCGAAATACGGCCCATTTTAAGCCGTGTGAACATGGCCTTAGAAACATAGTTCCTTTTACGGTGTTGTTTATCATGGCCAGATAAGTCTAGTTTCTGGGTGTTGTCCTGCTTGATGCGCCATCTTGACTGGTGCTGTATTAAGCTGGCATAGCAGATTATAGCGAATTTATATATTTTCCCTGCGTCATCCAAAAGAGAAGTATCTTTAGAGGCCTTTTCTTGCTTGAAGCGGATACATCTATTTCTAAGCGCATAATATCTGATTTCACTCGTTAAGGATTATAACAGAGAATAGTTGTGCACACAATATATGAACAGTTTAATATGATATTAATGACTAGTAGTAATAAAACAAATTTTAATGGTTTTTTTTCCTTTTTTTTATCACTGGTCCTTCACTTGACTATAGGACACACATTTTCACTGTAGTCTTGTTTACAAAAGATTTGACATCTCTTGCTGTTATTTCAATGTAAATAGGAATAGCACAGCTTATATGCAAATCACTGCTATAGACCTGCCAACAGCTTAACCAAGAAGTGTGAGTCTGAAGCTGGTTTTGACTCTGTTAAACTGCATTGTGAGAAAACCCCTTTAAGTTCCCAACACAGTATTTGAATTGGGTTGAGGTTTGGACATTGACTGAGCCACTTCAGCACCTTGATTCTTTTCTTTTTCAGCCATTCTGATGTAAATTTGCTAGTGTTCTTGGGATCATTTTCCTGTTTTAGGACATAGTTATAGCCAAGCTTTAGCTGTTGGATAGATGACCTCACATTTTGAGGTAAGATTACTTTATTATGTGGGGTGTTCATGGTTGACTTACTGACTGCAAGAAGCTGCAGTTGACTGCTATAAAAGGAAGTTCATGGTCAGCTATCTATGACTACCCAGAGCCTATGGCTGCAAAATATGTCCAAATCATTACATCTCCACTATTGTGCTTGACTGTAGATACAAGGGGCGACATGTATGAATTGGGCTGTGCCAGATATCTGGCGTCTTTTCAGCCCGATATCCAGCACTTTTCAGCCCGATATCCAGCACTGCCCCGTCTGCTACATTTTTAAATGGCCCGTACGCCAATATCAGGCACATTACAAAGCGCAAGCGGCACTTTGTACTGTGCTTGATTTCTGGGGGTGTGTGGGAGGCGAGGTGCATTAGATTTATAGTTTTGTAATGGCATTTCTAGGCGCATTACTGCTCGAACAGGTATACCACTTTTAAAGGGGTATACCTGAGCCAGCAATGTCACACAAAGGCATTCTATACCACTATTATGTGCATGAAATTTGTCGTTTAAATGCCAAATTTCATACATGTCGACCAAGGTGTTTGGGTCAAACATTGAACTGTGCATGATAGCAAAATTTCTCCATCATAGTGTTGCCGGTCCAGAGGAAATTGTTTCATAAGTGGTTTATACAAATTCAACTTGAACATTTAACATGCTAACTGAAGCTTACTGTGCCTGAGATGTCACTCTATTGTATTGCAGTTTCTTTGAGCATTGTACAGTCTGACCTTGGTGTAAATTTGTGAGTATGTCTAATCCTGGGAATCCTGTCAACTATGTTGAACATTTTCCACTTGTAAATAGTATTTTTCACTTTTGAATATAGGACTTTAAATTGCAAATGGCCTCATAGCTCTTCCTAGATTGATGGCCAACAAAAATTGTTTCACTAATATCATCACCAATGTTTTTCCTTATTGCCATTGTCTAAACACAAGCTTGAATGCTGAAGATGAGCAAACTGACAAAATGTCTGCTTCGATAGAGATGCTAACACTTGTTGATGATCAATTCATCAAGGCAATTTGATTAGCAGCACCTATTTACTGTATTACTTCCTATGGGACCAGTAAAGGTGCACTTGTCTTTCTATACTGCTTCTGGATTTTTAGCCTATATTTTGTTAAAAAAGTAATGTGGAATCTTTTGTGTGTTTTTTAATTGTTTATTATGTCCTGATGTGTAAAACTATAGAATTCAAAAAAGGTGTACTTTCTTTTTTTCATGACTGTCATGTAAGGCTGGCATGTAATACTACATTTTTCCTGTACCAAATTGTATGGTGGCTAAAATTTTCAATCAATTCTAGCTGATCCTGAGGGTTTCTAAAGCTGTACCTTGTCAACTCCTTTAATTCTATTATCCTTCCTTTTTTTTTAGCACACCATGCTTTTCTTTCCAGGCGCAACCATAGCTTGCCAACGTCAGAGTATTGATTTAGGTCAGACTTAAAGATGTCTCGTAAAGGAATTCACTTTGGTGTCATAATTTGTATATCACATTTAAGAAAGAAGAGTCAAAACACACAGAAGTAGTTTTCAGTGTCCAAGGAATTTGCTCTCCTCCATCCCAAGACAAAGCCTCAGGTATTGTTTATAAGTTCAAACAAAAAGAGATAAGAATTTAGGCACAGAGCCAGTATGTTATTAACACACTAGAAGCACTGCTTTAATGCAGGGGTCTATTCACCAGGTAGTTAATTATTTTCCCTGAGGCAGAAACAAAAAGAGATATCCATTTATGGACTGGAATGTTACTTGGGTCAAACAATGTATATTTGTGTTTAGCAGTTTAATGCTCAATAAGCTTAACCCACAAATTAGAGCATATTGTAATGTATAATTTTCTAGCGATAATGCATGGGATATTATTTAAATCAAACATAAGAAACATTTTTATTGCTTACTACTTACATGCCTATTTATAAAATATAAATCTAAATAAAAAGATTATATAAAAATGGAGTGTCACATTATTTGTGTTCAGCACTGTAAAATGTATGTGCCCAAAGAAAAAAAATAACAATCATTGTAAACGCCAGCACGCGGAATGAGAGGGAATGCAGAGAGCTGAGAAATCCATCATAGTGTTGTCTCATCACTTGTCTGATATTCGTCTGCAGTGTAAAAAAAATTAGAATATTACAAGTGTATAGGGAGTTTTGGAGTCAATATCAAAATAGAGCAGATAATCAATATGCAACAAAGAATCAAAGAAAGACCTTTATCTAGAAATAATACAAATAGACATATAAATATACTAGGACGGTTATTTTTAGGTCATTTAGTATTTTAGGGGTAGATGGAGAAACATTTGGTAACACACATACAATGATAAAAATTTAATTTTTAAAGTATTAATTAGGCTAGAAAGAATGAGAAACTAACCTGATATTCCCAGTTCTGTATCCAGAAGTTCTTCCTCATCTTCATCTACCTTTTTTAAGATTAGCAAAAAAACTCAATCCCAAAACTAAATAAAAAAAAAAATTACTAGGCTTGGGCTAAATTACTAATGATTTATATAAAGGAGTGTCCATATTGTGTTTCAAAGATGTGCAAGAAAAAAAATAACTCTGTCCACTCCTGGATGAGAGTAATTGCAGAAGCTCCATATTTTTCATCTGTGATTTGTCTGAGTGTAAAAAAAAATTTGAATATTACAAGGTATAGGAGTTTTGGAGTCAATATCAAAATACGAGCAGATATCAATTGCACCACAAAGAACAAAGAAGCCCTTTATCTGATATAATACAAATAGAATTAAATATACTAGGACGGTTTTTTAGGTCATTTAGTATTTTGCAGGGTAGATGGGAAACATTGGGAACACACATACCAGGATAAAAATTTAATTTTTAAGTTTATTAGGCTAGAAAGAATGAGAAACTAACCTGATATTCCCAGTTCTGTATCCAGAAGTTCTTCCTCATCTTCATCTACCTTTTTTAAGATTAGAGCAAAGAAAACTGCAAATCCCAAAACCTAGATATAAAAAAAAGAAATTACTAGGTCTGTTTGGGCCATAACCCTTTACACTCACAGCCTGATTTAGCCTTAAACACATAGATACATTTTTCAATAGATATCGTCACTTTATGTGGGAATAACTTTTTAATGCTAATTACTTATCTGAATGATTGTGAACCTTTTCTCATGACACAATGTACTTTACATTATTGTGCCTTTTTATATGGATGCGGTGTTTGTGAAAACACCAAAATTATTGAACATTTTGATAATCTCCAGTTTTCAAAATATTTATTCCTCTGCTTGTGAGACAAATAGTCAAGATATTTAATAATTAAATGTACCATATGTCTACTTTTTGTTGGCATATGTTTCTAAATTACTTTTTTTAGGATGTTAGAAGTAATACAAGTTCAGTCACCAAAACCTGTTTTTCTAGGGACCAATTCAGTTCTTATGTGGCTCAGAAGGGGTTTATACATTACCAGCTCCTATAAGTCACCAAATTTTTTAAATTGCTCCTCTCAAAGTACTCAAAGCAGCATTTACTAAGCGTGTCCACAGTTAAAGGGGTGTTCTGACGCTACAAAATGCTCGTTAGTCCTCTAGGGCATGATGAGAGATAGAAGAAAAGTAGAATACTTACCTCCAAGCTCTTGTTCAATCACTGCGGCCACCCCAGTGATCCCATTCATCCTTCATGTGCAGGGCCGCCTTAAAAACAGTACTGGTAGTATTGCCAGATTCGGCCCTGAGGAAACGTGGAAAAAGGGGACCCAGTAGATCATCGTAAGCAGGCCCTCCCTTTCACTAGACAGAGCTTTGCTACAGTCCCCCATTCGCCAATTTGCTTCAATTTATTCTACCTTGGGGCCAGTTCCATGTAAATTTTCTTAGTTGTGGGGTCGCCTCCCTGGCCCTCCCAAGCTAGGGCAATGCAAGGGGCCAGGGATGTTGTGAGACTTGTGGCAAATTCAATCAGTGAAGTCCCGCTCTGTGGGATGGCGCACTCGACCTTGTGACTAACACCCAGGCCTGTTCTATGTATACATTCTTTTTTTTTTTTTTTTTTTAATATTAAAAAAGGATTTTATTAAACCAATAAAAGTCAAGTACAAGGTAAAAGTAAAAGGAATTTGCACATAACAGGCACGTTGAAAAGCCACCAAGATATGAAACGGATACAGTATGCGGAACGGTATGCATAAGAGATTACATGGTAGGATAGGGGCTATTGGATGCAAGCAACCCCCACGACTTCACCACTGAAAGATTTATGACCGACTGGTAGGCAATCTGAGGGTGGGGTCCTACACACTTAGAGCCTGTAGGCTGCGACTCCTGAAAGTCGCGAAAGGTTGCTGCACCCAATTCACATGCGCGTCATATGATAAGACTTAATAGAGCAAAAATAACCAGTAAATACTAAATAACAGAGTGTGCGGCTGGTCTCAAGGCCTGTAAAAATGTCACCATCAGCGAACGAATACGAGAAAAGAAACCCCAAGCAGCAAGTGTCAAGAGAGGAGGGCACATGCGCCTCAGCAGGCAAAAGATTTATAGCGGTCCGACTGGCAAAAGACTAACCAGTCTTCCCAGATCTGAAGGTGGCGAGTCGCCAATTGCGGGGAATCATTGCGTAGTTCCTCCATCCGCTGTAAGCCATGGACTTCTCGCAGCCAAGAGGTTACAGATGGCCTCGTTCCAGACAACCATAATCGCGGGATGATCAGCTTTGCAGCCAGGATGAGGAAGGAGATAAGATGGGCCCTAAGAGCGGAAGACGGGAGAGGTACCTGGAAGAGGAGCAGTACAGCCGGGTCATTGGAGAGACTTATCACTGTGATAAGATGTATGAGTTCTAGTATTTGCAGCCAGAAGGGCTGAATCTCCAAACAGCTCCACCAGACGTGGGACATGGTGCCAATTTCCATCTTACAACGGCAGCAAATATTCGACACCCCCGGGTAGAGGAAATGTAACAAGGCCGGGTTGCCCGCTAAGGGTGTACAAGGGCCACCTGGTTTAAATAGAGTCATCTTGGAAGGAAACCTTCTGCAAACCAAGATAGAAACTTGGGTCACCAGGGGAATCCTATATACTAATTTTCTAGGCAAACAAGCGGGTGATAGCTAGGGCAATGCCGCTACCGGGGCTTTATACAGTAAAGATTCCAGCTGGACCCACCGTTTTGAAGGTGAATTATGAAAGGAGTCCAAGACACGAGCCATGGTTGCCGCAAGATAGTATGAGTGAAAGTCTGGCAAAGCTAATCCTCCCTCAGCTTTAGGCCTCGTGAGAATGGAGTATGCTAATCTGGGACGTTTCTTGGCCCATACAAAGTCCGTAATCAGAACTCGGAGGGCAGCAAAGAAGGACTTAGGGAGTACAATGGGGGATAGTTTGGAACAAGTACAGAAGGGATGGGGAGGACGTTCATTTTAACAATGTTGATACGTCCTATCCAACTGAAGTCTCTCCTATCCCACTTCAGTAGGTCACCGCTAATTTTAGTGAGAATTGGTGCAAAGTTTAGTTCAAAGATCTTATCCAATTTGGCGGGGATAAGTATTCCCAGGTATTTGAAGGAAGAGGTGGACCAGGAGAAAGGGAAGGAGGACCGCAGTTGCCTCAGGGGACCCTCTGCAATGTTCAGACTTAGGGCTATACTGTTAGTCATGTTGATCTTATGTTGGCTAATGTTGCCAAATTGCTGTAGAACTCTGAGCACTGCCGGCATTGACTCCATGGGCTCAGTGAGGTATAACAGCAAGTCGTCGGCGAATGCTGAGCACTTAACCTGTTGACTAGCAATGTGAATGCCCCGGATAGAGTCATCCGCCCTTATAGCCTGCATAAGGTGCTCTATTGCCAGGATGTAGAGTAGGGGGGACAGAGGACATCCCTGCCTGGTACCATTGCTGATCAAGAAAGGGGGAGAGCTCGCCATTGACTCGAATTTGCGCATGTGGAGCCTGGTAAAGAGCTGTTATGCGATTCATCATTGTCGGTCCCAAGCCCAGATGCTCCAGTACCCCCCAGAAGAACGTCCAGTCCACTCGGTCAAACGCCTTTTCGGCGTCTAGGGATAACAGTACACAGGGGAGTTTGGATGCTTGGATATGTTTGAGCAGAGAAAATGTTTTAAGGGTATTGTCCCTCGCCTCCCTTGAGGGAACGAACCCAACCTGATCCAGGTGGATGAGCGAGTTCAGCAAGGGACTAAGACGCAGGGCGATCAGTTTCGCAAAGAGCTTAGTGTCGGTGTTTATGAGGGAAATAGGTCGATAGCTAGGACATAGGGTGGGGTCTTTGCCCTCTTTGGGGATAACTGTAATAAATGCCCGCAGAAATGCAGGATCAAAACGATTGCCCTTGGATACGTCATTAAATGAGTCCAGCAGGGGAATCGTGAGGTCCTTGGCTAAGATTTTATAAAAAGCGGCTGTATATCTATCTGGACCTGGGCTCTTTCCCGCGGGTAGAGCAGAAATCGCCCTCTTAAGCTCACCCGGGCCAAAAGGTTCCTCCAAAGAGGCGAGGGATTGAGGGTCCAAGGGAGGTAAAGCGGTTTTGGAAAGGAACTGATGTAAGGCTGTATGGGGGTCCAGGTGTCCCGCCGCGCCCCCCGGGGGAGGAAGATTATAAAGGCCAGTGTAGTATACATGAAATTCTTTCAAAATTTCTCTGGTGAGGTGGATCAGGCGGCCATTTGAATTTTTGATAGAGGGGATAAACAGGGAGGCTCTTTTATCACGCAGGGCACGGGCCAAACATTTGCCCGGCTTGTTGCTCCATACGTAGGAGGAGCTAGAGCAGAGCTGCCGATAGCGTTTATGCTTGTGATCAATCAACTGGAGTATTTCATGACGAGTGCGTATCAGGTCCCTAAGGTCCGACTCCACATTCGCCGACTTGTGAGCCGTTTCACTTTCTGCATGAGGGAGCAAAGCTTATGCGATCTTTCCCTTTTAAGCCTAGCACCATGCTTTATAAGAACACCACGCAGGACCGTTTTGAGAGCTTCCCATTAATTTGAGAAAAAGGTGGGGTCAGCAGAATGCACTGAAACGAAGGAGGCAACTGTATCTTTCAAGTCTGCAAGACACACCGAGTCGGACAAAAGGGACTCATTTAGCTTCCAAGAAAAGGGGGGTTTGCTGAAGTTTGGAAGCGCAAAGTCGCAGTGAACCGGGGCATGGTCTGAGTGGAGGATGAGATACATGCAGAAGCAAAGAGTGGGAGGTGAAAATGTAATCTATCCTACTATAGGAATTGTGTGGGTGTGAGAAAAATGTATAATCCCTCTCGCCAGGATGGAGGAGACGCCAAACATCCACCAACTGCATGTCGTGCAGCCATTTACGGATCCTGCCCAAGGAGCTAGCCGACATAAAGGATCAACCACTCGAGGTGTCGAGTACCGGGTTTAGGGCCAGGTAAAGGTCCCCGCAAAGGATTAGTTGTCCTTGAGCAAAACCCATAAGAGTGTCCAAGGTTTTGGAGAGAAAGGAGGGGAGGCCAGTGTTAGGTGTGTAAATATTAGCGACCGTGTAGATGTGTCCTGGAATTTGGGAAGCATGTTAATAACAATCTGAACCGGCAACGACGTGTGGACAAAAATCGCGACCCCCTTAGTTCTGGCAAGTGCTTTACTGCTGTGGTACCAGGCAGGAAAGTACCTATTGCGGAAGCCCTGTATATGTGTGCTCAGTAGATGGGTCTCCTGTATGCAAACAATACGTGACCGTTGCTTGTGAAGGTGATAGAGAATTTGTGAGCGTTTCTCGGGCGTGTTAAATCCCGGCCATTGAAGAATAAAAAAAACGCTCTAGAGGACAAAGCCCGAGAAAGGCCCACAAAGACAGGCTAGAAACCGACCCAAAAACCGGAAAAACATTAAACATTCAACCATGTAAAAAAAAAGGCCTATAATACCGAGGCCAATACCCAAAACATTAAAACAGAAGTCGTTTCGAAGGCCGGGAAAAATGTTATAACTGGCTAGTAGTCCCAGGGGGCGGGACGTAGCGGCGATACAAAGTATCAGATGCATATAGTGAGGGTTTTTACCAGCACTAAACCTGGAGACGCCAGGGAAAAGTGAAGGTACAATAGAAATCCTCCTTGAGAGGTCAGGAAACAAGTCCAATTGCGTGTCGCCAAGCATAACATTTCGCATGAGTCTCGCCTTCCTCATAATCTCCTCTTTCAACGTGTATTTATGCACCCTGCAAATAACGTCTCTGGGTCGGTCAGGGTCTTGACTCTGCGGACGAAGCGCTCTGTGTGCACGATCAAATTCGATTGCAACCCCTTCCGGCCTGCCCAGGAGATAGTTAAAGGCCTGTGGGAGGGTCGGTATCAGCTCGCCCGTTGTTACAGACTCCGGCACGCCCCGAACTCTAATATTGTTTCGTCTGCTGCGGTTCGCCAGGTCGTCGGCGTGGTTCACTAAGCTGACAAAACGATTCTGTTGTTCCACCACCGAGACCTGTAAGGCCGTGATAGCAGAGTCTGTAGATGTTTGATGATTTTCCACCTGTTGAACCCTCTCTTGCAAGACTGTGATGTCTGCCTGCACAGGCTGAAGATCTTGTTTCCAAGCATGGTGCAAGTTTGGCAAACTTTTTGATTTTCACTCTTAGTGGGGATCAGAGAAAGAAGCGCTCTGAGCTCAGGGTGGGCGGCTAGGGTGTGAATGGCTTCCTCAGGAGGGAGCAGATCCACAGACATCTCAGGACCGGGCCTAGTAGCTGTGCCAGGCGACCTAGAAGACTGGCCTGGAGGTGGTTCATCAGGACTATCACCCCAGGATGGAGAGGCCGGATTAGACCGCCACTGCGCTGCATATTGTGACGAGGAGCAGGGCATGGCAGTGTCTCCATCATCAATGGCGGATAGAGTCCCATATCTGTGGGGAGCTTGAGGAGGCAGAGGAGTGTCGGGTGCTGTAAGTCCCTTCTGTGGGGCATCAGGGCAGACCTGAGAAGAGAGGCCAGAGGGCCCAGGAGACACTTGGAAAGTCTCAATTAGAGGAGAAGACCTCTTGGTGCTAGGGCCTAATTCAGGGGCCAGAGGGCTCTTCTTTGTAATGTCCGAGTAGGTCATTGCCCCTGCATGCTGTCCCAGCCCCGGGGAACTCAGCGGTTCAGCCGCCCACATGCCAGGGGAAGCAGAGAGAGAGGTGAAGGAGGCCCTCTTTGTGGCCTGGTGGGGAATCGGGCCTGCCTCCGGCAGGAGAGCATGCCCCTCCACAATGTCCTGAGCTCCCGATGTTAACAGGGCTCCCTCCCCCTTCTCCATCACGATCGCAGGGGTCGAGGACGGGGTCGGCGAGGCAGAGGAGTGTGAAGAGAGCACGTACCGGCAGTTCTTCAGAGCGGATTCCTCAGTGTCTCGGTGCTTGCTGGGTGCGCCGAGCGTATTCTCCGCGATGAGCGATGCTGCAGCAGTGACAGGCGCGGCGCCTCTCTCCCTGCCCGCGTCCCGCAGGAGCACGCCGCTGGTAGCTTTCTGGGTCCACGGAGCGAGGGGCCAGAGGAAGAAGGCGGGATGGCTGGCAGGTGACGCTGCTGGTGGATCGATCTCTCCTGTGGCCGGACGTGGTCCCCCGCAGCCTTTGTAGAAGCTGTGGTGTTCTGGCGCGGCCGTCCCTCTGACTTGGGCGGGCAAGATGCGGCTCCGGGGTGGATGCGCGGAAGGACGGTGAGTCGTCTGCCAAGCCCGAGAGCGGGGAGAAAAAGTTGGACAGGGGCCACTCACTTGCTGCCTGGTGCTTGAGGGTCCTGGGAGCTTTTTTTAGAGCATCTCTTGCTTATTTTAGATAGCTGCAAAGGCTGGTTTTCTGTAGTCCCTGGCGGAGCTCCACTAAAGCACGTCCGTCTCCTCACATAGCTGGCCACGCCCCCCCCTATGTATACATTCTAAGTCACGAGGCTGGGCTCTTCCTCCCACAGGGTGCGGCCTTATTGATTTAATCAGAACACCCTTTTAAGGTTAAGGGTAGCCATCTAGTGGACTTTCCACCCCTGCATTTCTGAATTTATCCTAACATTGGGATGACAACCAGAAGCAGTAGCACATAAGCAAGCATTTGCTTGCAATGCAGGGTTACAGGAGGTGCTCCTATAGCAGAAGGATATTCTTCTCTTACAACGTGAGCAATCACTGCCACCAAAAAAAAACCCACTAATTATTTTTGTACGATAAAAGAGGGAGAAAGCAGAGAGGAAGAAAAAAGGGAGATAAAAAAGAATAGAAGTTACAGTGGAAATGTACCATGAAAGCATTCAAGGACTGCCTACCATAGTGCCAGTAGTATGTTCCTAAAGTGTCTGTGCCCCCCTCTATCTATGAATTCAATATGCTGGGAAAAAAGGATAATATTATTTATCTAAAAAAGAAAAGGTCTGGGATTACAATGTAAGAATGTTACGCATATGGGGTTACTAACTTAGTACCTCCAAGTACCTTACATTAGTAAAACCTTTTGCCTGACATTAGGGGCACTAGTGTTACATGCACGGGGTTAGAAGAGTGAAGAAATCAGGTGATACCTTTTTCAGGCTGAGTATATTTGATGGTGAACTTTCGAGAGTATTAGCTCCCTTCTTCAGACATTGTGTTATACAAGAACTGAAAATTTACAGACTTTTTATACACAAAAGACATGGACCTTCAAAGGATCTTAGAATTCTTAAAAATAACAAAATGCAATATAAGCAGAGAAGTCATTTACAACAGGTCAAGAAATCAACTATCTGGAAACTTGTGAGGCGTGACGGAGGGGTCAGTAATTCTGCGTCTTATCTCATAGCCATCAGGTGTAATTTGTGGCTCCCACAGTTCACACATAGTTTGACATAAAGCTGGCATGAATATTTAGCCCATTTTGCAGAGTCTGAAATTTTTGCATTAATTTAAATTCCCACTCCTTTCTCTCCCTCTGCGTCTTAAAGTGTCCCATTAAAACCATAATCTTCAAATCTTCAATAGAATGGTCATCTCTGGAGAAGTGTTGTGCCACTGGAAGATCAGTTCTGCTGTTATTAATAGTGAATCTGTGTGAGTTCATGCGCTGGCTGAGTCTCTGCCCTGTTTCCCCCACATAGAGGCCTGTGGTCGGACATTGCGCACACATAATCAGATACACCACATTGCAAGACCTGCAGGAAAATGTCCTGTGTATAAAAAGTCTGTAAATTTTCAGTTCTTGTATAACAGCATGTCTGAAGAAGGGAGCTAGTACTCTCGAAAGCTCACCATCAAATATACTTAGCCTGAAAAAGGTATTGCCTGATTTCTTCTCTCTTCTACTACTTTATATGGCTAACACGGTACAACATTATACTACATGCACGGGGTTATTAATTTAGTATCCCTTTGTGCCTGAGATTAATTACCATACTGCACCTCATGTTAGCCCCATGTACCGCACATTAGCCATATTGCATTTAATAATGTGAGGTACATGGGGTTACTTACTATTATAATTTTATTTCAAAGGCTTATGGAAAGAGAGCTGAATTCTCCAGCACCATCTATTGGGTGTAGCAATCCTTAATTCACATATTGTTCACTGAGCCTTGCAAAGTGAAAATATTCATGGTAAGCCAGTTTTGCTCATCTGCATACAGCTGATGTGAGGTGTTGCCCATACATCCACATCAGGTAGTGTAACATCAGTAATAAATCACTTATGCATGTTTGAGATTTGCTTGATTATCACCTTTACTATACATCCACATTATAGTTCAGTATATGCAATACATAATAGAAAAAAGGCATACAACCTGTATTAAGTATAGCGCCTTTGTTCACACATGATTATTCCATAGTATCACGAGCTGGGACATACTTGGTAGTGTCCACAGAGAACACGGGTAAACAATCTTGCTACATTTCGGAGGAAGCTCCTCCTTTGTTAGCTTCCCCTTGCAGCTTGGTAGTGATTAGTGAAGCACCAATTACTATCATTTAACTGTGCCCCAGTGAACAGTTGCTCAAAATTGCTAATTATAGTGATTGCCACTGTGGGAATGTCATGAGGATTCCCTTGGGAGATAGGTAAAAATGGCCTCTCATTAGGGAACCAGTGTAGGCAGACCTTTTAAACCTTCTCAGTTCAGCCAGGCTTTGCCTGTCAAAGGTTTCCCCTTGTGTTTCGCTGTGCTTCTTTGTATTGTGTTCCTTGTTTTTGGCCTCAGCTTGCCTTTTTGACTACGTTTTGTCCTCCGTTTCTGTACCGCGTTACCGCTCGTGTTTGACCCTTGGCTTGTTTCCCGTTTACTCTGCTGGTTTCTGATTGTGGCTTTGACGTTCCTGACCGTTATTGACCCAGACTGTTGGACTTTGAGTTTTCCTGAAGGCCCTGAACTTAGCAGTGTAGGGGCTGTCGTCCAGTTGGGGTCTGCCTCCTAGGGCAGCAAGCCAAGTAAGCAGGGACAGTGGGCTGGGTGGAAGTCAAGGCCCACTGCACCTCCTCTGACGTGACAATTGTTTTTTTTAATCCAATGTTATAGAAGAATGGGTGGCAATGTAATACACAGACAGGCTGAGACTTTCTATTAGAGGTTCTGCTCTTTGACAAATGGTGAAGGAAACAGTTGAAAGAGGGAGACTACCATCAATGTACCATCTATCTACTACATCCACATTGCCTAAAAGGAAAAAAAGCACAGGGGTTTTGTTCTAAAGACAACCTTTTAACTACTGGTTGACATTTATTTACCTACTGTTACGATTCCAAAACTATGGAGAGCAAGCACCAATCGAAGTAAGAAGATGGAAACTTTATTAATTTTTTTCATTAGGTGAGTAATAAAAGGCTGATGCATTTCGGTTTAGCAGCACCCTTAATCATAGCTCAGTAAAAGGGAATTTGAGTAACAGTTAAAAGCAAGTCACTGCACCAATGGGACGACAGCATATAAAAGAGAAGCGCAAACAACATATGCCCCCCCCCCAAAAAAAAAATAAAGCACATAAATGGGTAAGGGCAACCCCAAATAATGATAAAGTTGCTGGTTATACACAATGTAATATACAAAATCCACAACTGCCAGTATAACCCTAAGACCAGATGAAAATTAACTTTTAATGATATATTAAAAATACATATAGAAACTAAACCTAAAGCAAACCCTATACCTAACCCCTACAAAAACTATCACTACACTACCTGTACAGAAATGGGGAAAAACCACCCTGATAAGGGCGCCCCCACCAGGAACCTAACTACCAAGTCCTAATAGATCCTACAAAAAAACAACCTATAAAAGTACCCTACCAGCAAATAACAACAATATATTTACAACACAGATTCCCTATAGAAGATATAGATACAGCTAGCCCAAGGAGTAATAGATAAACTACACCTTACTTCTGATAACAAATAAACAGGCAGCCAATATACAACAAAACCAACTCGTTTCACCTCCACTTAGAAGATATAGAGGCTCATCAGGGAACAGATAAATACAAATAGGGAAATAGAAAATAACACAAAATAACACAACCTAAAAAGGATACATATAACAGATCTACACAGATAATCAGTAAACCTTACGTCCCTTGATAGATGAATCAATAATAGATATTCATTATAAGTTCCGAGATGTATTTAGAGGAATCTCAAATCGCTGCATCCTCTGTCCGGATCCGTGATAGATGATAAGTATGATATATTATAGGTGGTATACCTGTTGAAAGTGGTGTACCTGTTCCAGCTGTAATGTGCCCAAAAATGCAGTAGCAAAGCTGCAAATATGCAGCTTAGCTACAGTTCTAGTGCGCCCCACCTCCCGCACACCACTCCCCCCCGAGATTGGGCAAACTACAAAGCGCCACAGGAGCTTTGTAATGCGTCCCGGAGTGGCATGCGGGAGATTTTAAAATGTATGAATGGGGCTGCGCCTGATATCGGGCTGAAAAGACGCCAGATATCTGGCGCAGCCCCATTCATACATGTCGCCCAATGTACACTCTTAACCTTAAAATAAAAAAATAAAAAAATTAAAGATTTTTTTTTTTGCCAATGTGTTGTTCTGGTGTTTTGCTGAATTTTAGCAATGAGAAGTATACTTTACATGCTTGTTAATATGCATATTTGCTGTTTAGGATGTGCTATACATGTTTAAATATCAGGTTATGAGTGTTGAATACATTTCACAATTTACACATGCTAAACATGTCTAATAATGCATACACATATCATATTGGTTTATCACAATATTTTCTGTAAATTGTTACATACATGTTTTATACAGCTAGCATAGTTCTATTCAATGATATATATGCATATGTATACATTCAATGTGTGTACATTTTTTGGTGGTGTTTCCCTTTAACATCTCCGCTCACCAGGCTTAGGAGGTAACTATATGCTGTCATCCCATTGGTGCAGTGAATTGCTTTTAACTGTTGCACAAGTTCACTTTCACTGAGCTTCAATTAAAGGGGTTGTCTCACTTCATCGATTCATCTTGCCTCAGTCCTTGTTTTCTCAGTTACATATTTGAATTCACTGTTTACTGGCTACTACTGACTTGCAGTGATGAGTTGCTGAGGACACCAGGTCTGTAGCTATAGCGACCAGCACTGGCAGAGTATCAAGAGAGATCGAACAGGTCTGTAGCTATAGTGACCTGAGGAGCTGATGCAGCCCATATAGATGTGGATATCTAGGAACTGGTAGGACACTGTTAATGGACATAACTCGCAAAGTGATTTCTTTTTGCAAGATCTTGAATGTAAAAAGCAATCCTTGTAGTGAGACAACCCCTTTAAGGGTGCTGCTAAACCGAAACGCGTCAGCCTTTTATTACTCACCTAATGTAAAGAATTAATAAGGTTTACATCTTCTTACTTCGATTGGTGACAGTCTGATTAACAAGTAGCCTCCTTGGATTAAGCCGAGCACCTCCACATTCATTTGTTTATACAAAGGTGACCTGGCTTTATTAAAACACTACTTTCTATGAATTTATTTACCTACCTTAAGAGGCTGCAGAATAAAGATGCTTTGGAAAAGTGATAAAGTCATGGAAACAATCCACCGAATAGAACTTTCTCTTCCGTAGAGGAATCCATACATCATGGTGAAGTAGGTAGAAACAATACTGATAAAGATCAGTAGAGACCACCCAATAAACAAGAACCACCAAGGCAGCCGCTTCTTTTTTACTTGTTTCTTTTGTTGGCCCCTGCATGTGTGGTATTGGAGTACAGATGTCAAACAGATATAGTCATAAGACCATTAAAGTTACACTGATTGTTAGACGCCTTGAGATTTATTTACCTTTGTGCGGGCAAAGGAGGAACAGATTTGTCTAATATATGCAACACAGCTTGTAACTGTATGAGGAACTCATCATACTGTTGCTTCTCTTGGACCTGCTGGTTTCCCAACTGATTAAGATCGTTAAAGACTTTCTTAAGCTTCCGGGACACGTAATGCGCACAGAACAAGGCATGTAATGCATCACTAGAAAACTGTGCCAAAGGTACTGAAGATGGCAGTGCTGGAAAGAAATCATAGAGTTAATTAAAGATGGATGAGATGGTAATGGTGAACACTCTCTTAATCTTTACGGTTCACATACTGCAGATTTGCGGCAAAAACCGCTGTGGCTGTCCTGTTGATCTGAATGGGGTGTGCAAAAATTCATGTGCTTGTCACTACAACAACGCTGTTCTAGCTGAACAATGCCAAAAGCATTACAATGCATCCTCCAGTTTTCCCTTCTCCCACAGTGTGTCCTGGTGCCGTATTTTGCTCAGGTGAGTGACACATACACCCAACTGTCCACACAAACTATGAAAATGAGATTTATCAGACCAGTCCACCTTCTTCCATTTTTAATGTTCACATGTCCATTACAGGCGCTATCAGCAGTGGACAGCAGTTAGCATAGGAGATACGGACTGTTCTGTGCCTATAGAGATCCTTATGCATTTAGCTGTGATGTACCATGTTCTAACACCTTACTATCATTGCCACCAATAACATTTACATCAATTTGTGCTACAATAGCTCTTAAAGGGGTTTTTCCATGATCTCATTTCATACCTCCTGCATCCAGCTCTTCAGCTCTGTGTGCTCGGAAGGAGGTGTGTGTGATTTCCTTGAATTGCATATCATGTGATCCAGCAGGATGACATCATCATGCCTTTCCTCTCTGTAGTCAAAGAAAGTGTATGTAAAGCATTGTGAGTAGCTGAGAGGTAAAGTTTTTGCCTCCAGGCACAAGGGTCCTAGGTTCAAATCCCTGCAGGAACCAAACCTGTGTTGTTGTTTTTTCTCTTTATCAATGCACATACCTCATTAAGGTTTATTTTTTATTTATTTGCACTGTTTGACTAATTACTAAGGAGTACAGAGGACGAGAGTAGAGTAACAGCACCTGGGGTTTGAACACTCAGTAGCTGCCTGAGAAGAGAGGTGATCTCCGAGCATGTCTGACCAGGACAGAGGAGCTCTCAGCCCTGGTCGTATCTCTTGGAGAAGAGCTGTAAACAATGGATCACTAAAGGACAGCTAAAATAAAAACGGTGCCGAATTTTTAATAATAATGAATGGTGAAAATGTTTGTTATTTCATTTGCAAGCTTCCCACATCAATTTATCCTTCATGGCAAAACCCCTTTAAGTGCCCACACATTTTTATGAGCCCTTGGCACCCATTACATTGTCATTGGTTCACTGGTCTTTCTTGCTTGGACCATTTTTAGTAAGTACTAACTATTGGACTCTGCAAGTACCCCGTAAGACTTGCTGATTTGGAGTTATTCTGAACCAGTCATCTAGTATCACAATTTAGCCCCATCAAAGTCGCTCCGATTCTTACATTTGAACGTTTTTTTTCTTTTCCAACACATTAACTTTAAGAACTGACTTTTCACTTGTGGAGTAAAGCATTCCACCTCCTGACATGTGGCAGCTGTTGCAAGGTAACATAATTGCATTTTCCTAACTAGTCATTGGTTTTATGTTATGACTGATTGTTGTGTATTCTAAAAAATGTCTTCAAGAAAGTAAAGAATGATACTTACATTCAGGTGTTAGCTGTTTTTGCAAAAGATGTGAAATGATCTGCAGGAGAGCAGTAAAATTTTGAGTTGATTCCTGGTCCAGGTCCACTTCTAGTTTATTTCGGGAAGTCTGGCTCAGAGTCCGCACTAGCCCTAAGAGGTCCTAGTAAAGCAATAAATAGGATAGGAAAAAATAAGGAAATAAAGTTAAAAAAAATGTCATGAATCCAGTTAGTAAAAAGTGGAAGTAGCTGTATAGCCAATTTGAACTCCAGCTTTAGAAGAAGAAAACTACTGCACGCCTTTAGAAGAGCATGGCTCAACTGTATTCTGTGTTCTCACCTCCATAACAGTGCTAAAGCTTAGTTGGCAGGGTGAATTTTTTGGGGCTTTGGGAATTTGTTTGCCTTTCTTAATTTTGGACTTTGTGCATTTAGTTTCCTTGGGCTGAGTATTTCGGAAGATGTAGATTATGAGTAGATTGATAGGAAACATGAGAATTGCACTTTCAAAGGCTATCATAATCTCCTTCCATGTCAGAGTAAAACTGCCTGGAAAAAAAATAAGTAAATTAATAAAGAAATAAAAAAATAATGATATTATGTTATGTATAATATTATAGAAGATAACTACTCACCAACACTAATGAGCACAGGATAAGTAGTTTGAGGTAGCTCCCAAAACATTAGGTTGATGACAATTGTACAGAGGAGAAGACACATACAACAGGACACCCTCTGGACACGTGTAAATACACTGCGGGCTGGGTGATTAAGGACTGAAAGCCAGATGTGTTCATCACGTAAGCCCCTTAAGGTTTTTTTTAAGAAAATATTCCTTGCAAGGCAGAACAGAAACATGAACTGTTAATATATACTCTAAACATCATATACATTTTTAAAAAACTTATAGCAGTTTAGTTTGTTTCACATATGAAGAGTCATCATCCAAAGTAGCAAATTGGGAGGCAGTACAGGTCATCTAAATATATGTTGCAGTTCTATTCAGCTCGTCAAGAACTAAGCCTTCGTCTACAAAATACTTGCGGATCCTAAGCTGTGTAGACTATAGCTTAGATTTTCTGTTGAAGTCTATGGGGATGGTTTACAGTTGGATTTTTGCGGATTCTAAACACCGAATCAGTGCCGTGTAGACGTAGCCTAAGCCTTTCAGTACAGCTTATATTTTTTGAGCTAGAAACAGTAATGGGGTGTGAAAAACCAGGATCTCTAATTTAATGAGTAATCAAGATAGCACCCAGATGGGAGACAGACCATAACCAGTGCTTTAATTTTTAAAATCATTATAATGCACTCAAGGGATCTCTACTTGGACAAATGCTTTTTGTCAAAAAGGTTCCTTGAAGATAAGTTGTTCACAATTTTTTCCACTGCTGGGACCCCCAGTGATCATCTGAAATCTGTGAGACAGCCCGAAAACAAGTTTAAGATACCTTTCAGCCTCACCATAAGGGAAAACTAAGGGGGACATGTATGAAAACTGTCTTGATATAAGACTTTCATTGTTGCCCATAGCAACCAATCAGAGCTCCCCTTTCATTTTTCAGAGCACTATATGAAATGAAAGGGGAGCTCTGATTGGTTGCTATGTGCCACAAAGAAAGTCTTAGACCAAGTCAGTTTTCATACATGTCGCCCTAAGGCTAAGTTCACACAGCTTATTGCCGACGTAATTGCGGGGACGGATTTCGCCCCGCAATTACGCCGGCTCCGTGTAGCGGGGGCGAGGGACCGGCAGCTCACCGGCCCCATAGACATGCATTATCCTTGGCGCGTATCCCGCCGGGATAATGTGCATGTCACTTTCTCCCCCCTCGGGGTATTCGGCGAGCGGGGAGGAGAGACGGAATCCATAGCTCTCTATGAGAACTGTGGATTCCCGTAATGCCTGGCATGGATTTCAGCCGCAATACGGCTGAAATCCGTGCCAGAAATAAGCTGTGTGAACGAGGCCTAAGTGTTACAACACAAACATGTGTTTAATATAGACAAAACCATAAAACATCAATATCTAATAGAGAAGCTCTTAGTATTTATAGCACATATAGTACTTTGTGCCAACATGGAAGAATTGTGGAATTCAAGTAGATAACAATAATTGCTAGTAGTCAAATATGGAGGTAAGAACAAAGTTGAGAAAAAACAAAATAGAAATGTAAAACTTTCAGAGAAGGTTACAAATATAGCCATTGAAGTTTCACATCTCGGTTACACTGGATTACCTAAAACTTCTTAACTCTTGGTCATTGGCAACTTTGAAGGTCTTGCTTAGAGAGTCTCCTCTGGGTGGCTGGGACAGCCAAGTGTTACACAGGAAATGCCAAGACAAGTTCAGCTGGACATCCTGAACTGTTACCTGAGTAACATACCTAGGACATGATATAGGAATTTGAGACATATTTTTTAGAAATAAAAAAATGTATTCTCTTTCACGAGACTCCGCTATACTCCTAAATGATGTTATCTTACCAACTTTTCTGACAGCCTGTGCCATCATGATTCAATGTGATGCTTTTCAATTCACCCAAAGGAAATGGCGTAGAAAGAATAAATACATCTACATTGCCACATCTAAACACCTGATGTCTGGTGTCTGAAAGTCGGATGGGGCCAAACTGACTTTCTGTGCCACAAAGGGACAGCCACACCTGCAGAGAAAGTAGAATATGCCACTGTCAGGGCTCAATGTAGCTGATATGTTTTATATTTGTGTTAACACAGAGATTCAAAAATTCTCTTACCTTGGCGCTGGTCCCAGCCCCCCTTCTGTGCCCAGTGCATACAGTAAGAAGGTAACGGTATAATGCACAAGGATCACTATCCGAAGGCACAATCACCCTATTCTAAGGTTATAAGAAAAATGAAATAAGGATTAGATATAAATAAATAAGCTCCTTATAAGACTGTAATCGCACTAAAACAACAGTCATCCAAATGGCTCATGCTGTATGTTAAATTTGCACATCTTTAGACATGGCAGATAAGCCACTTCTTGGTCAGTTCACTTTAGAATAATTTTTTATTCACCAAAGTTTTGGCGCAATGTGGTGCATTTTAACACCATTACCTATTACTATTTTAATATTATTTCCTATAAGCAATACCTACTTGGCTAACAAGGTGCATAATGCATTTGAACATTAAATAAATGCTGCATACAGAATGAGGAGGAATTCTGCAGCATTCTGAGTAGTAAATCTGCCCCAATATGGTATAAAACTGCACAGTTTTAAGCATGCAGCATGTCTTAATTATTTTGCTTATCTAAAAACTACAGGTTAGTTTCCTAGGGACATTTTTGGAAAATGCTTATTTATGATGGATACAGACACAGGGTTTGCTATGTTTTCATGGCTTTTACTTTTATGCCAAGAAACTCTACAGCAGGCTGTTTCAGATATGTCCTGTTAGTAAGTACTGAATTGGTAACACCTGACTCACAGTTAGGCTATGTTCACACAGCTTAAATTGGGACGTATCTCGCCCCGTTTTTTGCGCCATACTGCGCAAAATACGGGGCAAGATCCGTCCCAGTCATTACGGTAATCCACAGTTCTCATAGAGAACTATGGATTACGTCTCCTCTCCCTGCTCACACAATACAGCGAGTGGGGAGATAAATGACATGTCAATTATTCACAGCGTATACGCGCAGAGAATAATGCACGATTATGGGGCCGGCGGGCTGCTGGCCCCCCCGCACCCTGCCCCCCTACGCGCTGCAATACGCCGGGTGTTTTTGGAGTCGATCTGATCAGCGCGTATTCCCAAAGCATGGGGGGGGGGGGGCGGCAGCCCGCCGGCCGCATTGACATGCATTACTTGTGGATCGTAATCGCCGCAAATAATTGACATGTCACTTATTTCCCTGCGCGTACCATAAGATCGTATAGTACGCACGGGGGGACGGGGCGTAATCCATAGTTCTCTATGAGAGCTATGGATTACCGTAATTGCGGCGCGCATCATGCCGCATATTAAGTGCAATACGCAATGAAATACACCCGCAATTACGCCTGAAAATAAGCTGTGTGAACATACCCTGAGGGTATGTTAGTACAAGCTAAGTAATGAGCCATATAATTCTGGTGATTGCTAGATCCCCAATATCACTCACTACTTATTGAATGAAAAACATAATTTTACCTTGTATCTATAATTCATGCAATTTACAGGAAATGTCTTCCTTTCATTAAAACAGATATAATGTATCAAATATTGTAACTGCTTACTTGCAACAAATAGTATCTAAAGTATTCATGTTTTAGTCAATCAAACCAAAACTCCAGATGGTATAAGGATAAGGACCTGCTCCAGGATAAACTGAGCAAACGGATGTTTCGGAAGACTTTGCTTCCCTCCTTACTTTCTAACAGAGCCCCATTTTGAAATCTGACATGTCACTTTATGTGGGAATAGGTTTTTGATACTTTTACCTATCGATGTGATTCATAGAATGTTTTCTCGTGACACATTGTGCTTTAAGTTAGTACGCAATTTTACTCCATACAATTTGCCATTTTTAGGTTAAAAAATTTATGCATGTAAGACAGTTATACTATATAAAATAGTTTATAACTAGCATCTACCATATATCTACCTTGTGTTGGCATCATTTTTTAAATGGCTTTTTATTTTTTATGACATTAGAGGGATTACAAACTTAGTAGGAATTTTTCACATTTTCAAGAAAATGTACAACACAGAATTTTTAGGGACTAATCCAGTTCTAACGTCACACCCCCATAAATGACTTCATCTAAGAAACTGCACCCTCTAAAGTGTTCAAAACAGAGTTTAGGAAGTTTGTTAACCCTCTATTTGTTTTACGGGAATTAAAGCAAAGTACATTTTTTTTTTTTTTGCATATTTTCAATTTTGATCCATTATTTATTGAAAACAGTAGCTGATAACAGGGAAACCCAACTCCATATTGATTCCACCAATTCTGCCATTTGTAAAGATGCCTCATATGTGACCCTAGTGAACTATTTGACTCAACCACAAGTCTCAGAATAGGGAGAGCACCTACCAGACTTTTGGGTCTCATTTTCATTAGGATTTTCTAGCGGCACCATTACAAAGTTGTGGACACCCTAAAGTGCCAAACATGTTATAAACACACCTGAAAGATGTCATTTAGGAAACTACAGAGCTTTAGGAATATAGTAGTGAGTAAATAGTGTAGTGAGTAAATTGACCCCCACAGGTGTTTCACTGATTTTTTTTTAGCATTAGGGTGGAAAAATGAAAAAAAAATAATTTTTCAATAACATGCAGTTTTAGCTGAAAATGTTTCACTTTCACAAGGAATCCTGGAAGAAAAGCACCCCATAATGTGTTGCACAATTTTTTTCAAGTTCAGCAATACCCTTTATGTTGGTGTAAACTGCTGTTTGAGCGCACTAAAGGATGTACAAGGGAGGAAGCACTATTTGGTTTCTGGAACACAGAATTCGGTGGGTCGCATTTGCAATGCTACTTAAGTACCAGAACAGATGAAACATTCCAGAAGTCACCCAATTTTGGATTCAACATCTTTCAGGGAATTCATCAAGAGGTGTATTGTGCATTTTTGGACCACAGGTGTTCCACAGTTTTTTTTTGCATTGGACTGGGTAAATGGAAAAAAATGGGTATTTCACCATCGTTTTTTGGATTTAATTTTCATAGCTTTTGTCGTGCGGTATAAATTACATAACCACTTTACTATGTGGGTTGGAACAATTACAACAATATCAATGTTATATAGTTTTTTAAGTTTTACTACTTGAACATAATAGAAATGTGTTTGTAAAAAATTGCGGTTTTATGTCGTCATAGTCTGAGAGACATAACATATTTTCTGTACACAGAGCTGTATAAAGGGCCTGTTTTTTGCGAGATGAGTAGACATTTTCATTAGTACCACTTGGGGGTGCATATGACACTTTGATCAAGGTTTTTAGGAGGCGGAATAAACAAAATATACCAATTCTGATAGTGTTTTTCATTTTTATTTTTTACTGCGGTTACCATGCAGTAAAAATGACATGTTAACTTTACTCAGCAGGTTGATATGATTATAGTGGCACCAAATAAAAAAAATGCTTTTACTGTTTTACTGCTTTTACACAATAAAAACACTTTTATTTAAAAAAGAAAACACGTTTTTGCATCGCTTTAGTCTAAGAACCATAACTTTTCTAATTTTTCTGTACAAAGCCATCCAGGGCCTTGTTTTTGCTGGTTGAATTGCCATTTTTATTGGTATAATTTTTGGGGGGGCATGACTTTTTGATCTTCTTTTAACCTGTCTTTTGGGAGTCGGGATGAAGAAAATACGGCAATTCTTTTAGTTTTTTATTTTTAATTTTTACAGCACTCATCATGACATGTTCGTTTTACGCTGTTGGTTTATAAGATTACAATGATATCCAGCTTATATTATTTTTTTCAGTTACAGCACTTTAAAAAAAAGAGTGGTTTTATTGTGGAATACAATATTTATTCATCGCTATCTCTTCAAGCTATAATTTTTTTTTTTGTATTTAGAGTTGTGTAAGCACTTTTTTTGCGGTACAAACTGACGTTTATATCACTTTTTGATCATTTTTTATTCCATTTTATGTGCAAGGTGATGAACAAAACTCGTACTTATTCCGTTGTTTTTTTTATTATTATTATGGCGTTCATTGTGCAGGTCAAATAACATGACAGATTTGTATGTTGTCATTATGCACGCAGCAATACCACATATGTGTACTTTTTTAACCTTTTTGGAGCAACTGCCATTTGTAATAGGAAAAGGGTGGTGTATGTGTTTTATTTATTTTTGTGTGTTTTACTATTTTTCTGCTTTAATTATTTTTAATTATTTTTTTTACATGTGTCCATAATCGGGCAACCACTTTAAAAATGTAAATGTAATTTCTACATTTAGACATATCATGATAGTGTCATAGGCTTAGAGGAAAGGAACATGTTTCCAGAACAAGTACTATTTCATTTACCTTCATCTGGTCCCTTAGGTCCATGCGTCTTGCCCATACGACAGTGAGGATATAGCAGAAGTAAAAGCATGCCACTAAGATAACAATGACAGGATTCTCCGAGATCTTAGAGAAATACTCTGCAGTGCGGGTGACATCGATCTGCACTGGTAGAACAAGGAATGATGATCCAAAAAAAGATAAGTGATTACATAAGCATTGCACCTTATTTAAGTTAGTCTGAGGTCCAACCTAAACAGAAGAGAAATACAGAGGTGAAGTCTCAAATCAAACTTGCAAACTGCTTACATTTTAGCCTAGTTAGGCTCTAGAAAACTGCAAATATTAAAAAAACAAAACTGAAGGGCAGGGAGTTTAAGCCTGCTGTATGTGTGCCATTCATGGGACCCACACATCATTACATTGTCCTTCATAATATACCAATTATGACTCTTTATGGCCTCTATACCAACATGCACAAAATCACTCTGAAGAGAGCCTGATCATTTTGTCAGCTTTACTCAGCACTTATTGATGTATTTTCTTAATTGTTGCTTTACTTTTCTATCCTTCTTTCTGTAATATTTAGCTATATTGCTGTATTCATATTGTAAATGCAGCTAGTTACCATGCAACCATCAGAGCTCCACTTCTGAAGATTTGGATTCCAGAAAGCACATTGTACTGTGAATGCAGAGACATTAATTTCCAGATCCTGTACTCCACTGGTGTTTACAGGGGACACCAAAAATACTTGATAAGCTGTTGGGTCTGAGATCATATCCGGAGTCAAAATCCATGTATAGGAATCTAGAGGCAAAAGTCATTCAATGATCAGTTTTTTAATTAATATTTGTTTAGCACCATTACTTTATATCCACACGACAAGCATTTCCGGTCGGAAATCCACGCGTCAAAAGCCAACTGTAAAACCATCCCCATAGATTGCAATTGAAAATCTGCGTTGTAGTCCACAGACCGCAGTTTAAAAGAAAAAAAAAACTTTTCTACAATTTTCTACATTTTCTGCGTATTTCACTTGGAAAATGGCGGAATATTTATTATTGAAATCAATGGGAGGGCATGGAAAATGACTAGAAAGCTTTGTAAATGCTTTTTGGCATGGATCCGCATCCAAAAACTCAATAGTGCAATATGATGCAAAAACGATTTTAAAAAACTGAATCCAAAAACCGCGTCAAAATCTGTACTTTTAAATATTAGGCCCTGACTAACCATCTTCTTTGTTATGGTTAAATAAATGTAGACATTTTCTGTTACATTAGTTTCTAGAAGGCTAGATAAAAATAAATACGACACCCCTTAGACTATGTTCACACGTCTTATTTTGGGACGGATTTCAGTCCGTAATTTGCGCCGTACTGCGCGAATTACGGCTGAAATCCGTCCCAGTCATTAAGGTAATCCACAGTTCTCATAGAGAACTATGGATTACGTCTCCTCTCCCCACTCGCCATAGTGACTTGTCAATTATTCACACGGGATACGCGCCGTGGATAAGAATGTGTATGGGGCCCCCCCACCCCTGCTGCACAGCACACGGCGTAATTGCGGGCGTAATTGTGCTTCAACATGCCTAAAATGCGCCCTGAGATTACGGTAATTCATAGCTCTCATAGAGAGCTATGAATTATGTCCGTCTGCCCCGGCGTACAATCCGTGCGTATTGTACGCTGGGAAAGAGAAGTGACATGTTACTTCTTTGCGGCACTTACGTGCCTTGGATAATGACAGTGAATGTGGCACCCCCGAACCCACCTGCGCTTTAGAAGTACGCGCTGCAATATACCATGTATATAGGTTGCACAAGTACTGTCTCCTGGCTTACTGTAGTACTGGATGAACCCATTCAGCAGGTTACAGTCAGTGGGTTAAATAAGGACAACCAAAAACAGATATATCAAAGAAACATCTGAATAAGAGTATTTCTTTTCCTCAACTGTGAAATCCATTTTTACGGAGTTCAGTGGGGACGACAGAATACTAAGGCCCAGATGTGAAAGTTACTACACCAGAATTCTGGCACTATTTGTGTGAAAAATAATGTTGTACATGCTTTACACCACAATTTTTATGTGTTTTAGACAGTTTCTAGACACTTCTGTGCATCGTCCGACTAGAAGGAGGGTGCTTTAGAAATGGGTGTGGCTTCAAAGGAAAGACATATGGTATAGTATGTGCCAAGAATGGAGCTAAATTTTGCAGTTAATGGCATCAAGTTGGCCAATTTAAAATTGGTGTAAGGTTAGATTAGACAATTTTAATCTGCGTCATATTTATCAACACTTTTATAAACGTGGCGCATTGTAAGACTCTGTATTATAACATAAAACGGTCTTCGCGTTAGACACTATTGATAAATCTGCCCTTATGAGTATAGCTTCTGCCACTAAGTGGTGGGCAATAAGCCAAAAGTGTTAGCTCCTCCTCCACAACCTATTCCTTAGTAGTAATCATATACACAATTATTAGGAGAAACTAGAAGAAGCCAATAGAAGGTAAAAAATAAATCCTGAAAAAGAATGTATATGGGTCAGAACCGAACAGAACAGGAGCTCAAACAGTAAAACCTCAAGGCGGGTGATCCTACTCTATTTTTACCTCTCACTTGAGTCAATAGACTTCTCATTTGGGTCAACAGACCCCCATAATCCAGAGAGAAAAATAAAAAAAAATGCATCAACCTTACAAGCATACTGCACTGATATAACACCTGCGGAGGTGGGCGGGGTGGCTTAAGCATTTTTTGATCAAAACATGAGAACTAAGAATCTCAAAGTTTTTTTCATGTATTGTAGATAGCATAAATGCTTCTTTAGAGGTTTCCATATATTGTTTGTTAAACAGTAAAACCAGCACAGAAAACCAGTGGATGTGTTAAAGTGAAACAGGGTAAGAAATAAAAAAAATAAAAACATAGCATAACCTATCATTTAATTCACTGCTGCCTGCAGAATCTTGCAACTGTAAAAAGCATCTGCAATTTGTGTAAGACATGGGGAAGGTCCAGGTAGTTTCTAAGCCTAGATCCACTCAGCATCGGACAAGAATGGTCCGAAAGTCGACTGTTTTTTTTTTCCAGATGCACGACTAGAACCGACCGTGTTTTTGTCACTGTATTTGCTAAAACCATGATCGGTTCTCTTTTTTTGCCGTCAGCCCATTGAATGTATGTGAAGCTAATGGCAAAACTCAAAATGCCAACGTATTTAGCAACAAGTTCCTAAATTCGCTGGCACCAGAAAACGAGCAGAAAAAAAAGCAACCTGTGTAAACTACAGGTCGTTTTTTTCTATTAAAGTCTATGGGCTGGCTGAACGGTTGTATTTTCAGCGGTTTTAGAGCGCGTCCCCACGGCACAGTGCAAATACCGGTCGGAAGTCCTGACCGGTAAGTGCAATATTTTCGGGCCGTGCAACACGGCCGCAGGGGGGCGGCTTTTCACTGTTTTATCCATGTTCATATTCCACCTGAAAACCGGGCAGAAGAATGAATATGTTCAATGTTTTTCGGACCGCCAGCGGTCTGAAAAACCGCTGGGTGGAGAACCCGTGCAGTGGGGACCGCTGCGCGGGTTTGCCGTTAAGATCCATTTTAAAGTTTGTCAGCCGGTTTACAGACGGTTTTCAAAAACTGAAAACCGTCTGTAAAACCGGCTGAAAACCGGTACAGTGGGGACAAGACCTTAGAGTCCTAAAACTGTTTCTGTTTGCTGTGTAGACATAGCCTAACAAGACCAGCAGATACAGAACTTTGGCCATGCATTTCTCAAACTACTTTATATTGTCTTTTTTTTTGTTAAACATGTCCTGCTGTAGTGAAACTTATAAATAAATTTACTAAACACTTTAGAGACATTATGGAAGCCAAGACATAGCTGTAGTTTAAAAAAAATGATGTAGTTGAAACCAAAAACTTTTATGTAACAAATCATTCATACCTAGGGCACTTTGCATTGTTACTTGTGCTTCTGACATTACTTTTAATCCATGGTACAACTCCAGACGCACACCGTGGTTAATGGAGGCGATAATAACTAAGGTACTATCTGAAGGGGTAACCTTCAGTGATAGTTGTAATGCTTATCTGCAGAAGTCTTGATACCGGTTGGTTGACTTCCTGGGGTTGTAGTATGTGGGAGAAATATCTGTTATCAAAAGAATGTTATTATCAAGTTACAAACAGGATATTAAGCATGAAGGGGACATGTATGAAAACTGCCTTGGTCTAAGACTTTTCTTTTTGCCCATAGCAACCAATCAAAGTTCCCCATTAGTTTCTTCAGAGCACCAAATGAAATGAAAGGGGAGCGCTGATTGGTTGCTATGGGCAACAAGAAATGTCTTAGACCAAGACAATGTTCATACATGTCCCCCGAAATGTTTCATTTTTTACAATGTATCAGAGTTACAACCTGAGCAAATGAGGACCAAGGACCACATGTATAAAACACTAGGTCTAAGACTTTCTTTGTTGCCCATAGCAACTAATCAGAACTCCTCTTTCATTTCACATATGTGCTCTGAAAGAATGAAAGAGTCTGATTGGTTGCTATGGGCAAAAAAGAAAGTCTTAGGCTATGTTCACACGGCTTATTTCGGGGCGTATTTACGGACGTATTTACGTCCGCAAATACATCCCGAAATACGTTTCAAATACGTGTCACACTTTGTGACACGTATTTTGCGTCATAAATACATTCCCCATTCTTTTACTATGGGGATTTACGTTGCAAAATCCGCCTCACTAAGTGACAGGGTACTTAATTTTACGATCGTATTTACGCCCGCAAAATACGTTGCGAAAATACGCCTCGTGTGAATGACGAAGCGTATTTTACATTGGAATCAATGCTAATCTAGTTGTTCATTATTTGAAACGTATTTCGGGACGTATTTGCGGACGTAAATACGTCCCAAAATAAGCCGTGTGAACAAAGCCTTAGGCTATGTTCACACGGGTTAACTGCGGGACGTAATTACGCCCCGCAGTTACGCCGTGTGGCCGGGGGCGGGAGCGGGGGAGAGAGAGGAGGGCCGGCACTTTGCCGGCCCATAGAGAATCATTACCAGCGGCGCGTATACTCCGCTGGTAATTCACATGTGAATTATCTCCCACCTCGGCGTATTCGCCGAGTAGAAGAGAGGAGACGTAATCCATAGTTCTCTATGAGAACTGTGGATTACCGTAGTTACTGGGACGGATTCAGCCCGTAATTGGCGCTCTCCGGCGCGTAATTACGGACTGAATTACGTCCCGCAGTTAGTCGTGTGAACACGGCCTTAGAGTTCAGAAACAACATAAAAAGCATGAGAATTCAAGGTGAAATCAGAATAAGGGGTTTTCGAACTTGTAGTGAAAAGATCTGTTGTTTTTAAGTGTATGTTCACGCAGCGTGTTTTACTCTGTGTAACATATGCTTTTCGATACGTGTTTGGATCCATCTGTCGGACCCCAAACGGACCCAAACATGTATCCAATAAATAGCAATTTAATTTTAAGTTGCTTTTTATTAAAAACACGCATCGGCGTTCACACGCGTGATCGCTGATGCGTGTCTCACTGTGTCTTTCGGATCTGTCTTTCGGATCCATTCCAAGAATTGACATGTCAATTCTTGGTCCAAAAGACGCAACCGGAGCCCTATAATAAACTAAAGGGTGCGATCCTGCTGCATCCAACACGTATCCAAACTCGCAGCTGCGTGTTGGATACGTGTTGGATCTGTTTTACATCCGATTGCTGCAGTGTTTTTGGATCCGATTTTTGGATCCAACACGGATCCAAAATCAGATCCAAAAAACGTCGTGTGAACAGCCCCTAACATACCCATCACATGTACTTTATTGTACTTTGTTGCATATTTTAAGTATGTAAACTGCACGAAGAATTTCAGAAAAATCCACTTTGTCTGTATGCAAACTAAATGAACAAAAAGGAATAGCAAAAAAAAAAAAGAGACAAAGGGCGACATTTCCCAACGCCAGTTTTTTTGGTCTATTTTGCACCAAAACCACTTTTTACGCCATATTCTAGTTGTAAATGAACTGTCATACACCAAAACAAGGCGCTTTATATGCCGGGCATGACACATTGTAATGCACCTAAAAATGGTGCGCTGTGTGCCTCCGTCGCGCAATGCGACTATTGAGGCGCATTAATGATATGTATTGCGCCTCTGTCGTGCAATCCGCCTCGATAGGCACATTACATACACTACAAATGATATGCTATGTGCCGCGATTTGCGCAATGCGCCTTTTTAGGCGCAATGCGCCATTTTAAGCACATTAAGTTTTCTATGCAAGGTATATCTGATTTTTGAGAGGATCGGACTTTCTGGCGCACTTTACACTGATTCAATGTGCCTAAAACTGGCGTGGAAACGCCACTTTTCTAACATGTCGCCCAAAGTTTCCTACCTGGAAATTGTCTGACAAATTGTGCATCAAAACCTCTTGATTTTTATTCAGGACTGTTAGACCAGTCACAGATCCACTGATATTGAATGATGAGTCAATAATAAATGGGTTCCGATAAAAACTCGTCATCTGCAGAAAGAAAAAAATTATTAAAATTATTAAAATGAACATCTGTGACAGAGAAAAAGCCAGTTATGACTGTTCTATTTTTTAGGATCAATAATTAAAAAAACAATTAAAATTACCTACATTACCTACATTTTAAAGACAAGGCACAGATCTTCCAAGAAATGTGAACATGTTTTCTGCAGACATTTTAAGAATTACCTAATGATTCAATCAGTTCTTGGATGTAGTCACACAAATAGACTTTCTTAAAGGGGTTTTCTCACTACATCGATTCATCTTACTTCAGTCCTGTTTTCTTGGTTTAATTTATGAATTTAGAGTCACTGGTCTGCAGTGAGGAGCTGCTGAGGACCCCAAGGGCAACATGCATGATTTATGGCGCTTAGACGCCAATTTCTCTGTGCATAACAATAGTGTAGAATGCGCCTGATTTATGAACCCGCTCTACTGCGGGTTATAAATCAGGCACATCCTAGTGCAAAAATGACCATTTTGGCTCAGGTAAACCACTTTGAAAGTGCTCTACCTGTTCCAGCTGTAATGCACCTGGAATTGACGTACGAAGCTATAGATCTATAGCTTCGTACGGTTCTTGTGCGCCCCGCCTCCTCCACGTCCCCCGAAATCATTACAAAGTACCGCGGGCGCTCTATTATGCGCCTGATATTGGCTAGATGTAGGGCTGAAAAGACGCCAGCCTACTGATGCCCCATTCATACATGTCGCACCAGGTCTGTAGCTATAGTGACCAGCACTGGCAGCGTATCAGATGAGCTTGAACAGGTCTGTAACTATGGTGACCTGAGCTTATGCAGCCCATACAAGAGGGGATATCTAGGAATAGGTAGGCAGGGCCGGGACAAGACATTTTGGTGCCCTAGGCAAATGGGTTAAATTGTGCCCCCCGCGTGCGCTTTATAGTAAAAATATTAAAATTTCAAATCCCCACTTTTGACATCTTACAAGTTAAAAGAAAATTTAAATTGCTAAAATTTGAGAGTTCTGGTCTTTTCACATCCCCTAAAATTGAAGAAAAGTGACTAAAAAGTCACATGTATACCAAAGTGGTGCCAATAAAAAGTACACATTAGCCTGCAAAAAAAAACCCCTCACTTAAATCCACATGCGGATGAACAAAAAAAATAAGTTATTGGCTGAAAATTTAATGAGGAGAGTTTGGTTTTTTATGGTACTAAAACATGAAGATAACCCTACATTTGTTATTGTTGGAGTTGAGTCAACCTGCACAATACATATAACACATATAACCAGTGAACGTTGTAATAAATAAAAACCCCCGCAAACATGGCAAAAGTACGTTTTTTAACGTTTTGCCCCACTATTAATTTTTTTGCGGTTTTCCAGTATATTCTATGGTGCAATGAATAACACCATTAGAAAGTAAATCTTGTCCCGCAAAATAAAAGCCATCATATGTCTATGTAGGCGACTTTTGGAAGGCGAGGAGGGAAAAATACAAAGAGCCATATTATTATGACTGGTTGTTTACTCTGGAAAAATACACTATGTAATGCATGGTAGAATACATGGGACAACCTCGGACTTATGCTGCATATTTTTTATTTTTATTTTCTTTATGGATTTCACTGCATTTAAGAAAGTGAAGTAGTCTCAAAAAATGGGGCTAATTAAAGTCCTGGCTCCTGTTATGTTTTCCATGCTGCATACATGTAATAAAAACAAAACCAAAAAAAGATTTTTTTTTTATTTACTGCGAATTAGGAATTTATATCCATAAAAGTATGTGCCATGGTTTATAGAACCACAGCACACATTTCCTTTTAGAACAATGGAAAAATGTAGTTGTGTTTTTTAGTGTGTATTTTGGTACTTAAAACATGTTTTTTTTAAGTAACTAAATACACATAAAAACAGTGTGAATCCAGCCTTAGGGTATGTTCACATGGTGTCTTGCATCCGTATGAACATACGCTTTTCAGATACATCTCTGGGACCGACAGGACGGACCCAGAAACGGATCTAACAATTAGCAGTGAGTGTATGGCCATGTTCACACGGCTTAAAATGGGCCGTATTTCGGTCCGTAATTACGCGCCGAAGTGCGCAAATTACAGGCTGAAAACGGCCCATTCATAACGGTAATCCACAGTTCTCATAGAGAACTATGGATTACGTCTCCTCTCCCTGCTCGGCGAATACGATAATTCACATGTCACTTTCTAGCGGCGTATACGCGCCGCTAGCAGTGATTGTCTATGGCCGGCGAGGTGCCGACCCCCCGCTCCCGGTCACACGGCGTAACTGCGGGGCGTAATTACGCCCTGCAGTTAACCCGTGTGAACATAGCCTATCACTGCGGGCTATGAGGAACACGCAGCGGCGTTCACATGAGAGATCTCTGCTGCGTGCTTGCCCTGCACCTGTCGGGTTCACTTTTCGGATGCGATCAAAGAATTGCATGTAATTTCTTTGATCGCATCCGCAAGACGCACCCGCCAGGCACAATGCAAACACGCAGCGGTGATCTCTCATGTGAACGCCGCTGCGTGTACATGGACTTAACAGTGTGGAGAGGATTTTTGTTTTACCCACACATAGATACAGTACTATGTGTGGGTAAAAAAAAAAAGTTGTCCTAATCGTATGGCTGCAGAATGAACATGCTGAAATATGCGGTTCCATGGCAGTTGATATGGAACTACAAGTACCAGCATTTCACACTAGTAGGAGTTTAAACACCATAGGGTTTATATAGGTACATTTGATGGCATCTACAGTGCCTTATGAGGGACAAAAAGCAGGGCAGTATTGACAACTCAAACTTAGATCCCTGGTCACTAAGCCTAAATTCGCACCCATTAGAAACATTTACACTCCCAAATTATCATCATGATTTGTTTTCTGAGAAATTATAAAGGTTATGTTCACACAGCATCTTGCGACACGTATCTGTGCGCACCACAAGACGCTGGGTGTTTTAGAAGTATGTGTTAGGGCCAGTGTCATTTACTTTCATTATCCCCCTCGTATACCCCAGGAAGAAATGACATCACCACGCAGTACACGTCGGGGAAAACAGAGAGTAATCATAGCTCTCAATGAGAGCTACTATTATCATAGTTACAGTCTGTTCCTTGGGGCAACTTGCAGCGTAACGCACCACTATATGCCTGTTATGGGAAGTATGCGCTGGGCAGAACATACTTCCCACAATGCTCTAGCCCAGCCCCCATTCAGTCTCACAGTCCCCCTTAAGTGCTGGAAAGAAGTGACATGTCACTTCTTTCTATTGGCGCACAGTATGTGCCGGGGAATTAGCTGTTAAATCATAGCATTTTTTGAGAGCTATGATTTTACTGTATTTGTGGGGCGTACTTAGGGCATATTGCAGTGCAATTACACTCCAAAGTACACCCTGCAAATACATCATGTGAACATACCCTAAGGCTAGGTTCACACGGCATAATTGCGGGGCGTAATTACGCTGTGTGTACGGGAGCTCCCACCGGCCCCATAGACGTGCATTACTAGCGGTCCGTAAACGCTGTGAATAATTGACACGCCACTTATCTCCCCCCGTGGCGGATTCGCCGAGCAGGCCGAGAAGGCGTAATCCATAGTTCTCTATAGGAACTGTGGATTACCTTAACGACTGGGACGGATTTCGCTCGTATTGGAGCATAGTACGCCGCAAAATACGTGGCAAAATACGCCCCAATTTAACCCGTGTGAACATAGCCTAAGGTTTGTTTTTTTTTTAAAACATGTTTTTATTGAAGTCAGCACATGTATAGATTAACTCACATTTGTAATGAGAGACAGAAATTAGAACATAATAAAATATGAATTGGTGTTATACAAGATTTTCTGGTTGATAGCCGATGGGTTTATAATGTTAAGCACACAGGTGGTTTGATGGAGCAGTGTGTAGCTTGGCAGCCCCTCCCCCCTTCCCTCCCCTGATAGATGGCTCACATAAAGTAGTTATAAAGTGTGTAAAGCACTTGCACAGGACTTTACAGGTAGCCTTTCTTGGGATGTGCAGAGTGGTGGTGGCCATTCCTCGGTATAGAGCTGGATCTGGCCAGTGATTATCAGCAGCAAATAGTCATCCTGCTGCTCACATCAGCCACCATGCTGTCCTGCCATGAGGAGAGGGGGAAGGGGCGGGGACTTTCATTATCTCCCTGTGTGACTGGTGTCCCTGGACATCCTCCGACCCTCACCCCCTCCTCAGTGTGTGCAGACTCATTAACAGAGTGTAAACTACTTAAACACTATCTACGAGGGGCTGACTGAAACGCTGCTTCTTCCATGCTGCAGGGACGAGGGTTAGCGGACAGTGCGCTCTGTCATGTCAGTGGAGCAGCAGAGCAAAGTCCTGCTGTTCCAATGACCGCTCGCCCCTCCCTGCAGATCTTTTCCTCTCTCCTCGCCTGTTGCGTCCCTCCCCCTTTTTTATACGGTCCCGCAGTCGCAGAGTCGCAGGAGAAGTCATTTGCATCCTGTTCTGCAGCCGCCTCTGAGAAGAGGTGAGGGGGGGCGACGCTGGAAGGGAGGACGGCAGTAGAGGAGGTCAGACAGCTGTTGCTGCTGCTTATTGCCGGGCGCTGCTGCGAGTCCCGATTTACACATGGAACTGCGCCCCCTTTCTTCCTGGTAGAGCAGGCGCCCTAGGCCATCGCCTACCTTGGCCTACCTATAGTCCCGGCCCTGTAGGTAGGATACTGTTAATGGACACATACTGTATTACAACATGACTTGTTTTAGCAAGATCTTTAACATAAAAAAGCAATCATTGCAGTGAGACAACCCCTTTAAGCTTCACTAGTTTTTTTTAGATGTCTAGGGTAGCATAAACCTTGTGAAAGACTCCCTCTTAATGCTACAGACACCTTTGTAACTGATGAAAAAATCTGATAAAAATGTTTGTGCCATTAGTTTTAGGCTACAGTTAGGTTCATAAATATTTGGACAAAGACAACATTTTGCATAAAAATGTGAGGAACTAAAGAATTTTTTAAACACAATCCCTTCATTTTAGGCTCAAAAGTCATCGGACAAATGAAATAATTGTAAACATAATGTTAATTTCTAATACTTGGTTGAAAACCCTTTGTTGGCAATGACTGCCTGAAGTCATGAACTCATGGACATCACCAGACGCTGTATTTATTCCTTTTTAATGCTCTGTCAGGCCTTTACTGCAGCGGTTTTCAGTTGCTGTTTGTGGGCCTTTATGTCATTTATCAAATGAAATGCATGCTCAATTGGGTTGAGATCAGGTGACTGAGTTGGACATTCAAGAATATTCCACTTTGCTTTAATAAACTCCTGGGTTTCTTTGGCTTTATGTTTTGGGTCATTGTCCATCTGTATTATTAAACGCCGACCAATCAGTTTGGCTGCATTTCATAGTTTCATAGTTTGTAAGGCTAAAAAAAAGACAAGTCGTCCATCTAGTTCAGCCTGTTGTGAATTTGGGTGAATTTGAGCACACAGTATGTCTCTGAATACCTCAGACATCATCCGGTTGCTTCTGTCCTGTGTCACATCACCAATAAACACTTGTGACCCAGTGCTACTGGCAGCCATACATGCCCAAGCCGTCACACTGCCTCCGCTGTGTTTTACAGATTATGTGGTATGCTTTGGATCATGAGCTGTACCACGCCTTCCCCATGCTTTTTTCTTTCCATCATTCTGGTAAAAGTTGATCGTGGTTTCATCTGTCCAAAGAATGTTCTTTCAGAACTGTGCTGGCTTTTTTAGACGTTTTTTTTAGCAAAGTCCAAGTCCTTTTATTCTTCAGGCTTGTGAGTGGCATTTAGAGTGAAGCCTCTGTTTTTTACTTTTATGCAGTCTTCTCTTTATGGAAGAGTTAGATATTAATACGCCTACATACTGGAGGGTATTGTTCACCTGATTGGCTGTTGTGAAGAGGTTTCTCTTCACCATGGAAATTATTCTGCGATCATCCACCACTTTGTCTTCCGTGGGCGTCCAGGTCTTTTTGCATTGATAAGTTCAACAGTGCTTTCTCAGGATGTACCAAACTGTAGATTTTGCCACTCTTAATATTGTGGCAATTTCTCAGATGGGTTTTCTGGTTTCGCAGCTTAAGGATGGCTTGTTTCACGAGCATGGAGAGCTTTTTTGATCACATGTTTTCTTCACATCAAAATCTTCCAAATGCAAACACCACATCTCATATCAACTCCAGGCCTTTTATCTGCTTAATTGAGAATGACATAAGGAATTGAAAGAAGGAAAGAAGGATTTGCCCACACCTGCCACCTGAGTCAATTGTCCAATTATTTATGGTCCCTTTAAAACCAGGGTGGCACATGTTGAGGAGCTGAAACTCCTAAACCCTTCATCCAATTTTAATGTGTATACCTTTAAATGAAAGCTGAAACTCTGGACTTTATGTCCATTACATGACTAGAACTTGAAAATGTTTCAGTAAACGGGTTAAAAAATAAAATTTGTGTCAGTGTCCAAATATATATGGACCTAACTGTGTACCTACACAGCACAGGATTACAGATTTTTTTAAATCCAACTGTAATCAGTGGCCCATAAAAGCAATAGAAAATCCGTACTGTAGTCTACACAGCATGGATTTTGTACTGTACTTGGCCATCAGAATATCCGAAAACTGACCACAATTTTTAGCGCAAACCCGCACCAAAAACCGCGGTACAGCGATGTTAGAATGCCGTCAGATGTTGGACGGCATTTTAACATTTGCTGTGTAGACATAGCCTTAGGGTATGTTCACACTGCATTTTCTGATGCTTTCTTTGGGGCGGATTCCGCGCTGAAAAAGAGTCAAAAAAAGACTGTTAAATTCCTCCTACTGATTTCTAGGTAAAATCAGTGTCGTCATTCACACAATGCTGATTTTACTCACTTATTTTTCCACACTTCCAATAAGCCCAGAAAATAAGCGACGTGTCAATTCTTGATGCGTTTTCCGCGCTTTAAATACCCATGGGAAGCAATGGAGAGTGGAAAATCAGCGTCCAATCATCATCACACAAAGTGTGGCTGGGATCTGACATGGATCTGACACCTAAAATCAGCTTGGCGAACATTGTCTCAATAAGCCCAAAAAGGATTTGCATTTTCAGACGAGGGTTTCATGAGGATTTAAAAGGCAGTTTTTAAGCATACAAAAATCCATGCTCAAAAACGGCCTCTGAAATCCTCATCAAATCCTCGTCTGAAAATGCAAATCCCTGTCTGAAATCTCAAATGAGGATTCACTGCCGATTTAGATAAAAAAAAATGCAACTAAAACTAATTTCTAGAATTATGCATGCAAGATACATACAAGGCACTAAATATACACAAATGTGTATATAGGTTTTAATCCATATAAGAATCTTGGCCAAAAAAAACATTTTGGAGTTTGATGATCAAATCTCATAAAATACTAAGATGCCATTCGAGAGCTGATCCATGTCTGGACCATGATAGGTTGCATTGTTATTTATCCTGGTATTCGGACGGAAGAATGAACATACTCAATGTTTTTTGAGCGCCACGCGGGCGTTAAAACCGCCGGGTGGAAAAACCTGTGCAGTGGGGACTGGTGCACGGGTTTTCCATAGAGCACAATTGTGCTAATTTTCGGCCGGTTTTTCAGGCGGTCTGAAAAACCGCAAACCAGCTGAAAAACCGGCCGAAAACCCTTGCCGTGAGGACATGCCCTTAATGTTCAAATATAACAGTTTTCAGCCTGTTCTGCCAGAAAAGGGTCCACTTAGTTTATGATCAGATTTTATCCCCACCCACCCAAGTGTAGCTCTGCCCACCTGCTGGTTATTCACAAGATTTTATCTATTGAAAGTAATAGGTTGAATAAGGAGTAATTGGGTGGGGCTAGCTGCGGGTGGGCAGGGTAATGCCTTCTCTTGAATTAAGTGAACTTTTCACTAGCAGAACAGGCTGCAAACTGCCAGACTTGAGGATTAACTGCTCTAAAACTACAGCATCTTCCAGAATAAGGGTATGTTCACACGGCGTCTTGTGTCCGTGTAACATACGCTTTTGTGATGCGTGTCTGGGCCTGTCTGAATGTATTGGCGTTCACATGAGTGATCGCCGATGCATGTTTGCATCGCGTCTGTCCGATCCGTCTTTCGGATTCGATCCAAGAATTGACATCTCACTTCTTGGAGTGGATCCGAAAGACGGATCAGACAGACGCGATGCAAACAGGCATCGGCGATCACTCATGTGAACGCCAATACATGTTTCCCATTGCCAGCAGTGTTAAACTCACTGCTCATTGTTAGATGCGTGTCTGGATCAAGACGGACCCAGACATGCAACACAAAAGGATATGTTCACACGGACACAAGATGCAGTGTGAACATACCTTAAAGGGGTTTTGCCAAGAAGTAAAATTGACGCGGTAAGCTTGCAAAAGACAGCTCGTCTCCAGGGGATACGACCAGGGCTGAGAGCTCCTCAGTCCTGGTCAGATATACTCAGACATCACTTCTCCTCTCAGGCAGCTGCTGAGTGTTCAAACCCCAAGTGCTGTCATTCTACTCCGGTCCTCTGGACTCCTTACTAATGAGTCAAACAGTGCAAATAAAGAAAAAAAGAAACCTCAATGAGGTATGTGCATTGAGAAAGAGAAAAAAAAACAAAGGTTTGGTTCCTGCAGGGATTTGAACCTAGGACCCTTGTGCCTGGAGGCAAAAAACTTTACCTCTCAGCTACTCACAATGCTTTACATAAACAGACCTTTCTTTGATTAGAGAGAGGAAACGCCTGGTGATGTCATCCTGCTGAGTCACATGATATGCAATTCAAACAAATCACACACGCCTCGTTCTGAGCACACAGAGCTGAAGAGCTGGATCAGGCTCGGACTGGGACGCCGGGGGATCGGTGAATCGGTGCCGGGCACCGGCCCCTACTGCTGACGTAGGCGGCACTGTGACGTCACTTCACTGCACCGCCTATGCAGGGCGGCAGTAGAGGCCGGCGGGGAGCTCGGAGCGGCTGGGACCTGGCAGGAGCGGGAGCTGGAGCGGGAGCCAGGTAAGTGGCTGGTTGTTTTTTTTTTGTTTTTTAATTTTTAAAACAATCTAAGGGGGCCCTGGCTACTAATGGGTGCCCTGACTACTAAGGGGGGGCCCTGGCTACTAATGGGTGCCCTGACTACTAAGGGGGGCCCTGACTACTAAGGAGGGCCCTGGCTACTAATGGGTGCCCTGACTACTAAGGGGGGTCCTGGCTACTATTGGGGGCCCTGACTACTATTGGGGGCCCTGACTACTAAGGGGGGCCCTGACTATTAAAGGGGGCCCTGACTATTAAAGGGGGCCCTGGCTACTAAGGGAGGCCCTGGCTACTATTGGGGGCCCTGGTTACTATTGGGGGCCCTGACTTTTAATGGGGGCCCTGGCGACTAATGGGTGCCCTGTCTCCTAAGGGGGACCCTGGCTACTAATGGGTGCCCTGACTACTAAGGGGGGCCCTGGCTACTATTGGTGGCCCTGACTACTATTGGGGGCCCTGACTACTAAGGGGGCCCTGACTACTAAGGGGGCCCTAACTACTATTGGGGGCCCTGACTACTAAGGGGGCCCTGTCTACTATTGGGGGGCCCTGGCTACTATTGGGGGCCCTGACTACTAATTGGGGCCCTGACTACTAAGGGGGCCCTGGCTACTATTCGGGGCCCTGGTTACTATTGGGGGCCCTGACTACTATTGGGGGCCCTGACTACTATGGGGGGCCCTGAATACTAAGGGGGCCCTGACTACTAAGGGGGGCCCTGACTACTAAGGGGGGCCATGGCTACTAAGGGTGCCCTGGCTACTATTGGGGGCCCTGACTACTAATGGGGGCCCTGTCTACTAAGGGGGGCCCTGGCTACTAAGGGGGGCCCTGGCTACTATTGGGGGCCCTGGATATTAAGAAGGGCCCTGGCTACTAATGGGGGCCCTGACTACTAATGGGGGCCCTGACTACTAAGGGGGGCCCTGGCTACTATTGGGGGCCCTGGCTACTATTGGGGGCCCTGACTACTATGGGGGTCCCTGGCTACTAAGGGGGGCCCTGGCTACTATTGGGGGCCCTGACTACTAAGGGGGACCCTGGCTACTAAGGGGGGCCCTGGCTACATTTGGGGGCCCTGACTTCTAATGGGGGCCCTGGCTACTAAGGGGGCCTCTGACTACTAAGGGGGGCCCTGGCTACTAAGGGGGGCCCTGGCTACTAAGGGGGGCCCTGTCTACTACTGGAGGCCCTGGCTACATAAAGGGTGGCCTGGCTACTATAGGGGGGCCCTGACTACTAAAGGGGGGCCCTGGCTACATAAAGGGGGCCCTGACTACTAAAGGGGGCCCTGGCTACATAAAGTGGGGCCCTGGCTACATAAAGTGGCCCAGGCAACATAAATGGGCCCTGGCTACTAAAGGGGGGCCCTGACTACTAAAGAGGGGCCCTGGCTACTAAAGGGGGGCCCTGGCTACTAATGGGGGCCCTGGCTACTAAAGGGGGGCCTTGACTACATAAAGGGGGGCCCTGGCTACATAAAGGGGGGCCCTGGCTACATAAATGGGGGCCCTGGCTACTAAAGGGGGGCCCTGGCTACATAAAGGGGGGCCCTGACTACATAAAGGGGGCCCTGACTACTAAGGGGGCCCTGACTACTAAAGGGGGCCCTGGCTACATAAAAGGGGCCCTGGCTACCTAAAGGGGGGCCCTGACTACCTAAAGGGGGCCCTGGCTACCTAAAGGGGGGCCCTGACTACCTAATGGGGGCCCTTACTAGCTAATGGGGGCCCTGGCTAGCTAAAGGGGGCCCTGACTACCTAAAGGGGGCCCTGACTACCTACACACTAGCTAAAGGGGGCCCTGACTACCTACACACTAGCTAAAGGGGGGCCCTGACTTCCTGCACACTAGCTAAAGGGGGGCTGACTTACTGTACACTAGCTAAAGGAGGCCCCTAACTACCTGTATTCTACCTAAAAGAGACCCTTAACTGCCTGTATACTCCCTAAAAGAGACCCCTAACTGCCTGTATACTACCTAAAGGAGGCCTTAACTGCCTGTATAGTACCCAAAAGAGACCCCTAACTGCCTGTATACTATTTAAAGGAGGCCTTAACTGCCTGTTTACTACCTAAAGGAGGCCCTAACTGCCTGTATACTACCTTAAGGGAGTCCCTAACTGCCTGTATACTCCTGCATTATCTCCAGGGGGTTAGTCCTTTCCCCACCCTCCAACCCCTCAGGATACTAGGCCTCTAAGTTATGGCTTGTACCCGCTCTCCCATCCCTGGGCAGTTTGTACAGAGGTGGGAATGGGTAAAGAGATGCTGGAAAATTGAGGATTCTAAGATATTTGTGTGTAATTTCTGCAGGGATGAGTGGTGTGGAACGGATGCAGAAGAAAAGAGAATAAGAATGACTCATGAGAGAAGAGAACGACTCATCAGATAGGACGTCTCCGGTGTCCCTGATTTCAGGGGTTATTTTACTTGTATATTGGATCAGTGCTGTATTCACTGTAATGTGACCTGAGCTGGTGTCTGACCACTATGTGGTCTCCATATGGCGGTGTTGTAGGTTATATTGGCATTAGTATAGTGGTAGTGTACATGTGTCCCTGACTGTAAGAGTGAGGGAACACCTGACCCTGTGATAGGAGTTAGACTTTCTTTCTTGCTGGTGATTATTTTCGAAGGTGGTGAGGTGCATGGCCAAGGGAAACATGGAGGGGGATATTGTATGTGTACTATTGGAGGGGGATATTGTATGTGGATGGAGGGGGATATGGATGGAGCTACTTAGCCCTGTGTCTATGATATGTTAGACTGACAGACGTGTGAGACAGACAGATATGTGAGATAGACAGATATGTGACTCTCTTGCTATTGTACTACACAATACAGTTCTTTTTTGCACACTGTATTATGTGGTAACATGGGCGCATTTACCGTGTTTCCCCGAAAGTAAGACAGCGTCTTACATTCTTTATACCCCCAAAAGTCCCACTATGTCTTACTTTCGGGGTATGTCTTATATTGGCAGGTATATGGCCCCATAGGCAGGTATAGGGCAGGCTGTAGGCAGGGTATAGGGCCAGCTTTAGGCAGGTATAGGGCAGGTATAGGCAGCTGTAGGCAGGTATAGGGCCGGCTGTAGGCAGGTATAGGCAGCTGTAGGCAGGTATAGGGCAGGTATAAGGCAGGTATAGACAGCTGTAGGCAGGTATAGGCAGGCTGTAGGCAATAATATCAAAATAAAAAAACAAACAATCACTTACCTGGATCCCCGCTGCTCCGTCTCCCGCGCTCTCGGCTCTGCTACTATCTTCTTGCCGCACAGGCGGGTGACATCATCAGGCCGCGCACGCAGCGTGATGACGGGAACTCCGGACAGCCGCGAGTCTGCGGTCGCCCGGAGGCCACTGCGGAGCACGGAGCGCTCGCTCTGTGCCCCGCAGTGGTATCCCTTCACTTATATGCGCTCCGGAGGAGTCGCATATAGGTGAAGGAATCGCGCACAGTGTCCGGGCCAGCGCAGCGCCCGGACACTGGGCGCTGTACTCGGCATTCAGCTATATGCGCTCCCTGAGGAGCCGCATATAGCTGAAGCATCCCTGTCGGCGCCCGGGCCATCGCAGCAACCGAGCGCAGACAAAGTACAGTTTACTACGTCTTACTTTCGGGGTACGTCTTACATTAGTCAACCTCCCTAAACTCCCCGCTACCTCTTACTATCGGGGGTGTCTTACTATCGGCGAAACACGGTATGTCCGAGAACCCGCTAATATTTTTACGTACAGTAGGGTGGGCCCCCCAAGATCTACTCCCCTGTGGGCCCCAGACCACCAGTCCGACACTGAGTTGGATGCAGGAGGTATGAAATAAGATCCCTTTAAGGGACACAGCGCTGAAAACAGCATGTCTGTCACTAGCTTGTGCTGTCCTCAGCAGGGAAGGCATAATCTATGTGATAGGTTCACTTTAGAAAATTAAAACAGAACTCTTTTTGGTTGGTATGAGCAAAAAGGACAATTTTACAATTAGAAACCTTTGAAAAATCAGACTAATCTTCTCACCTGAACCTGGACAGATGGGAGAGACTGAAGCAATGAACGCAAGGCAGCTTGAGATGGGAATACAACTTCTGTTGGTGGATCTGCACAGGACAGGGTATACTTATCAATGTTTGATGTGTTGATACTGGAGAAGAAAAAAGGTTAACATTAATCAGAATGTCTTCAACACAGTAAATCATCCTTAGGGGCCGTTTACACGGCAGTGGACAAATACCGCCGGGTTTGCCGGCCAGTATTTGTCCGGTTTTGCGGCCGTCCCCAAGACCGCGGGGGGGGGGGCGGCTTTTCTCCGCGATGAGCGGAGAACAGCCCTCCCCCCTCCCATTGAGATGCACATGTTCCGTCCGGAAACCGGACGGAAGATTGTGCATGTTCAATGTTTTGTCGCCGGTCCGCCGACGACAAAACCGCCGGGCGGAAAACCCGTGCAGTGGGGACTTTCTCCCCACGCTGACCTTCTGCATTGCCTCTCTTCCTGCCCCCCAATTAGAGTATTCTGGTCTCGGGTCCGCTCTTTTGTGACTACCCACCTACTCCCTTTCTGCCCCAACTCTCCTGAATGGTACATATTTGGTATCCTCCCTGCCGGGTCCCCCAACCTTCTTGGGTATCAAAATAAACTCTTATATTATATATCAGCAGCCGCAAGAAAATCCACACTACACTGCTGGATCCATCCCTCTCCACCGACGCACAAGTTGTTCTTAGATAAACTATCTAATCTATTCCGGATGGACTGGGTGGACACCTCCCTTTACAAAGAACAAAAAGGCAAAAATGTTATCAATTATGGAAAAACTTTATTGTTTTACTCCCAGTTCATATTTGATCAAAACTCATACAATGCTTCAGCCTCACCACTTGGTATTTGGAATACCAAATCGCAGGAGACGATCCTAACTGGTGAACACTTTATCTTTTAGTACTGTGGTGCTATCAACATGTTAAAGTGACGGTGGATCGCTCATTCTCTCGCGGGTGTGCCAGACACCTCCCCCCTCCCCGGGCTCTTTCCCCCCTTTTCCCCAACTCTTCTCTCTCGTGTTATTACACCATTCTTCTCAAATCCAAACGGTGTCACCTCTGGATGCGATTACTCGGCTTAAGGTACTTGCCTCTACTTTCAGATGACACCAACATGCCTAACAATAAAATGACATTTAGGGCTCATTCACATGGCTGATTTGGGCACTGATTTCAGCCGTACTGCGCGCCGTATTTGCGCTGTAGTACGGCTGAAATCCGTCCCAGTAACTACGGTAATCCACAGTTCTCATAGAGAACTATGGATTCCGTCTCCTCTCCCCGCTCGGCGAATACCCCGGGCGGGGATAAAGTGACATGTCAATTATTTACGGCATGTACGTGCCGTGAATAATGCATGTCTATGGGGCCGGCGAGCTGCCGGCCCCCCGCCCCCGCTGCACGTCAGCCGGCGTAATTGCGGGGCAAAATCCGTCCCCGCAATTACGTCGGTAATAAGCCGTGTGAACTAGCCCTTACTGAAACTATGGCTGAGTAAACTCACAGGATCGCATCGTTGGGTGACACCTGCTCTACCTTCCCTCCCCCCCTCGTTTCCATTACAAAGTCTCAAACCGTACTGTTTTATCTTTATGGTATATTGTGTTATACGCCTTTTCTACTTGCGGGTCACACGTCATAGGTTATTATTAACTTGCAGTTCTTTTTCAAGGTCCAAATTGCTGGTTATGCCGGACATCTTCAATCATTATCTTATGATTGATCGTTGTTGCTTCTGTTAGGCTATGTTCACACGGCTTATTGCCAACGTAATTGTGGGGGCGGATTTCAGCCGTACTGCAGCACAAATATGGCGCGCAGTACGGCTGAAACCAGTGCCCAAATCAGCCGTGTGAACGAGCCCTTATAGTGTAGCCATTGCCACTGTATTTTCTTCTTCGTTTTAATAGAGATGACCATGTCGTATGTAAGGGAGGAACTGTTTGTTCTAATGTATTCAATTCCCCTTGGTTTGTATTTCAAGTTTTACCTTTTCAAAAAATTCTCCAATAAAAACATGTTGGAAAAAAATAAATAAATACTGAAAGTGATATGGAAAATGTTTAAAAAATGTAACCAAAAATTCTTAAAAAATGTGTTTAACATAAAAACGTGAGTTAAACAATAAGTCATTTTTGATGACACATTCCCTTTAAAGGGAATCTCTGAAATCCTTTATGCTGTTCTCACTAAATAATGGCTTTTTAGAGAACTTGATATTCTATGATATACAGTACATGATATTCATAAGTTGCCGCCTGATTGACAGTTTTCTACCTATTACTGAGGTAAAAAACAGGGCGAGTGGGGCAAGTTTATGAACTCATCTCTGGCAGTGCAGCCTGCGCACTGTAGATGAAAACTAAAGATCTCTAAAATGCCATTACTTAACAGCATAAGGGACACCCTGCTTTAAACAGGGGATCTGTAACTACCTTATCGAACATGATAGGTTCCCTTAAAGCAGGGTGCAAAGAAAAGATGCATATAAATTTAATACTGACTTCAATGACAGTTGTAAAAATCCTGTTTAGTATGTGCCCCAAGTGGCAGCAGGAGGAATACAGAATAATTTACACTATATATGTGTGAAAGAATCAGGAGATTTTGATAAAAAACAAAAGAACAGAATCCCAACCATTATAAAAAATCTGGATCTTTTTAAAATAAAATAATATAATAGATACACATCTTCTCAAGACCACTGCTAACCCTTGCACCATCGTAAACAACATAATAAAGCACCATAGACCACCAGAGATATTAGTCACCCACAAACACAATGTATAATGTGTCTTAATACTTCTTAACCTTAGATGCCCACATACTTTAGTGATCAGCTGTTAAACCACTTTAGACCACCAGGTTTATGATAGGAATATGATAGGAATATTACCACTAACCAATCTAAAAATGTATGATGTAGTTTAAAGGGGATGTATTGCTTCTTCAGTGTGTTTCATTGTGCTCTTAGCTTCTCAGCTCTAAAAATTCAGGGGCATTTCTTCCCCTCCCAGGTGGGTGTTTCTTAACTGAAAGGGGATGACATCATCCCGCCCTTCACTGTTCATGCTCGCTCCCAAGCCTACCCCCCTCCCCCCTGAATCCACATGTCACTGTGTCGTTCTCCCAATGCAGTCTTATTTTGTAAGTATGTTTACATACCACAGGCTTGCATTCAGTCTAGACCACAGGTGTCAAACTGCCGGCCGTCCAGCTGTTGGGAAACTACAACTCCCATCATAAATTTGCATAATCTGTAACAGTGGGCATGATGGGAGTTGTAGTTTCCCAACAGCTGGAGGGCCGGCAGTTTGACACCCCTGGTCTAGACAATCTTCTATGAACTCAGAGCACTGATCTCTTCTCCTCTCACAGCTGGAGGTTTGACACAATTGAATCCAGTCTTCTATGAACTCCTCCAGAGCAGCACAGATATTCCTTCTATGTTTACACGCAAGAGCATTTAGGCATCGAGGCACAATTCTGCTGTTTTCTGATTGCAGAAGCCCTGCAGTATTATTGTGTTTCTTCTGACTGTGCAGAGTGAAATTGCTGTCGGTCCCTTACTTTGAGTGAGAGGCAGCCTAATGCTCCGTCTATGTTTTCATTAGGCCCGATGCACAATTCTGCTGTTTTCTGATTGTAGAAGCAGGTGCAGTGCCTCTGTGTTTCTGCTGGCTGTGCAGAGTGAAATTGTGCCGGTCCCTTACTTTGAGTGAGAGAGGCAGGAATGCTCGCTCCCGTGAATACGACCAGGGCCAAACAGAATGTAAATTAGTAGAGCTGGCAGCCAATGAAATGAAAGGAGGAGGAGGAATCTGACCGGCAAGGGGGAACTGCGTTTATAGAAACAGAAGATAAGAGACACTGTGAAAATAAGACAGCTTTGCTAATGACATCCAATTGCAAAGTTGCTTGTTTTCACTGTCCCCTTATTCTGATGACCATTTAATGAAATGATACAACCCCTTTAAGCAGAAAGTCCATATAATCGGGGGCATTCTGCTGCCTCCATTGTGGGACACAAGCACTTGGCAACCCCCACACCTCTTTAAAAATCCTAGGTCTGTCCTATAACTAAAAATAATCATTCCTTTATATAATGTACGACTATCTAGTACAACAGATTATTCTTTTATACAGAAATTGAGACTGTAGTAGGACTCACCTGCTCAAAAGTATGGAAAATTCTGGCGTCTGCAATGACAGCTGCTCACTAAGATTCGAGAGTGTGGCTCGTTGAAGTTCATTCAGAACATGAAGAGCAGAGTTGGTCATGGACTGCCTCTGAGAATAGAAAGAGTTGTCAGCTAACAATAAAAGGAATATCCCTGTAAAATCCCTTTCTTGCTGAGTTCATTAGGGGAAAGACTGTGGGTATAGCTGCTGCCACTAGAAGGTAGATACCTCAGGCAACATGTATGATTTTTGGCGCCCAGACGCCATTTTTTTGTGCATAAAAGTAGTGTAGAATGCACCTGAATTTATGAACCCGATCTACTGTGGGTCATAAATCAGGGGTAGTCTAGTGCAAAAGCGACACTTATGGCTCAGGTAAACCACTTTTAAAGTGGTTTACCTGTTCCAGCAGTTATACGCCTGGATTTGCTGTACTGAAGCTATAAATTTTTAGCTTCATACGGTTGTAGCGAGACACGCCTCTAGCACGTCCCCCAATCTCATGCGCATTACAAAGTGCCGTGGGCGCTCTGTAATGCGCCTGAGACTGGAGTGCACCCGTTTAAAAATATAGCGAACGGGGCTGCGCTAGTCTTCAGGCTGAAAAGAACGCCAGACTTCTGGCACAGCCCCGTTCATACATGTCCCCCTAAGATCTACATGACATGGTTTTACAGTCGGAATTTGACACGTATTTCAGATCTGAAAACCATCAAAATCAGACTGCAAAACCATCCCAAAAGACCTCAATAGAAATTTTAAGGTCAGATTTCAAAACCCCCGCTTTTGTAAAAAACTTGTAACGTTCAATAATTCTCCAAATTTCACTAGGAAAATTTACTATTGGAGTCAATAGGTGAAGCTAAAAACTGACTGGAAAACCATTTGCTATTTTTTTGCCGTTTTCTATGTATCTATATGAAGATACATTTCATAAGTATTTGGTAGCATTGCCCTTAAACTGTATGACTTGGGTCAAACATTTTGGATATCCTTCCATGAGCTTCTCACAATAGTTGGTAGGAATTTTGGCCCATTCCGTCTGACAGAACTGGTGATACTGGGCCATGTTTGAAGGTCGCCTTGCTCGCACCTGCCTTTTCAGCTTTGCCCATAAATGTTCAATAGGATTTAGATCAGGGCTTTGTGATGGCCACTCCAAAACATTGATTTGGTTATCCCTCAGCCACTTTGTAACCAGTTTGGTAGTATGCTTTGGGTCATTGTCCATTTGGAAGACCCATTTCTGCCCAAGCTTTAACTTCCTGGCTGATGTCTTGAGATGTTGCTTCTGTATTGCCACATAATCTTCTTTCCTCATGATGCCATCCATTTTATGAAGTGCACCATTCCCATCTGCAGCAAAGCAACCCCACAACATGATGCTGCCAGCTTCTCCCTTTTTCTTCCAGACGTAGCAATGGGCATTATGGTCAAACAGTTCAATTTTAGTTTCGTCAGACCACAGGACATGTCTGCAAAAATGTAGGTCTTTGTTCCTGTGTGCATTTGCAAACATTAATCTGGCTTTTATATGTTTCTTTTGGAGTAATGGCTTCTTCCATCTTGATACAGTACTCATTTCACTGTGGATAATGACACAATCTTACCAGCTTCCACCAGCATCTGCACAAGGTCTTTTGCTTTTGTTCTTGGCTTGATATGCAAATGTAAAAACCAAAGCACGTTCATCTCTGAGACACAGAACCCGTCTTCCTGAGCGGTATGATGGCTGGACATTCCCATCTTGTTTGTATTTGCACATAATTGTTTGTACAGATGAACGAGGCACCTTCAGGCATCTGGAAATTGTACCCAAGGATGAACCAGACTTGTGCAAGTACACAATTCTCTGTCTGACTTCTTTAGACTTTCCATGTTACACACAGAAGCAGTGTTTTTCTGGTGTGCATTTAAAATATATCCACAGGTGTGTCTCTAATTAATTCAGATATTGCCAATAAACCAGAAGCTTCCAAATACATGACACCATCACATGGGCTACCGCAAATTGTTTAAAGGCATAGTAATCCTAGTGTATGTAAACTTTTGACTTTGCAGAATAAAAATGCCTTGAAAAAATCTCCTCTCTCATTATTCTGGCATTTGGCAAATATAAATAATTTTGGTAATCCTAATTGACCTAAAACAGGTAAGGTTTATTCTGATTTTATGTCACATAGTGAGAAAAACATGCATATGGCTCTTTTTATATATTGTATGTAAACTTTTGGTTTTAACTGTATATCTCAATATAGATTAGGGTTAGATATAGATAAATGTAGATATATCTATAGAAATATCTATAGATAACTAGGAAATATACCCCATAGAATTTAATAAATCCCATAAAAATTTTTCTATAAAATTCTATAGATAAATCTCTCAATATAACACTGAAAAAAAAATTTAAAGGGATATTTGGTTCTTGTTTAAATTTTCAGGATGAAAAAAAAAATTTAATGAATAAAAAAGACCATTTTTAAATTTTTGAATCCAAATGTCCAATTGTCCCATTTTCGTATTTCTTGCAAATTTTTCGTTCAAAAAACAGGTGTTTGATCCCTGAATCACCCAATAAATATAGAGATTGATTTGAAATTGGGATTTAAACAGTCCTCCTCATCATGCTGTTCATATTTTGACATCATAGACCAAGACCCAAAACCTTTCAAATTTATCAAATACCTCACCCTTGTGAGGCTTCAAGCGGATGCTCTAGACGAAGTGGGCCACTGAGCTTAGGGTGTCACAGATTTTATCAGCAGGTGCAACGAGGAAAACTGGGAAAATCATAAAAAGGCAAAGAAGTGGGCTCCTTTGGGGTCCATCACATACTGATGAATGTTTTATTTAAAAACAATGACTCACAGAAAAAAAGATAATAATGGAAATAAAAACCTCACAGATCAAAAAAAAAAATCCAAAAAACAATAATTTTTTAATTTTGCTTAAAATAATTATCCTTTATATTAAAAATGGCCCACAAAATTTAGCCACTATACAAAATGCAACTGTAAAAAAAAATACCCGTGTACACTCAGGGCCATTTTTTAGTACACCGCTAGAAAAAGGGGGTTGACCCCCTTTTTGCCTTCAACCCCCCAATTTTCGTGGCAAGATTCCAAAAGTGTTGCAACGATCTCAAGGTCCCAAAGGGGGCCCAAAAGGGGAAAGAAAATTTTCCCCAACACCCAGAAAACCACCACCACCACCTGCCCGGATAAAAGGCAATGGATCCTGTTTTCATGTTTTTGACTCCAAATTCGACCACCAACCGAATGTCCCCCAGAAAATCAGGGGACTCATCAGACCAGGCAACTTTTTTTTTTAAAATTTTCTACGTCCAAATTTCGATGATTTGGGCAAATTTGGGGCCCTCTTTTTTCCTGTTTTTTAGCTAAAAGGGATGGCCCTTTTTGGGTTTTCTGCTGCTGTAGCCCATCTCCTCAAATTTTCGCGTACTGTGCCCCGAGATGCTCTTCTGCTACCTTGGTTGTAACGGGGGGCTTTTTGAGTCACTGTTCCCTTTTTCTATCCGCCAAACCTCTGCCCTTTCTCCTTTGACCTCTGGCATCAACAAGGCTTTTTCTGCCCACAGGATGCCCTCACTGATTTTTTTTTCTTTTTCGGACCCCTTCCTTTTGTAACCCCCCGAGAAGGGTTGTGCGTAAAAATCCCAGGAGATCAGCAGTTTCCTGAAATACCCCAGACCAGCCCTTCTGGCACCAACAACCATGCCAACGTTCAAAGCAACTCAAAACACCTATCATCCCAATACTCATGCTCGGTTTTTGAACTGCAGGAGATTGTCTTGACCATGTCTACATGCCTAAATGCACTGAGTTGCCGCCATGTGATTGGCTGATTAGAAATTAAGTGTTAACGAGCAGTTGGACAGGTGTACCTAATAAAGTGGCCGGTGAGTGTATATCAGTACCTAAATACAAAAGCAAGTGGACAATGTCTAGCTAATCACAGCAAAAAAGACATTGTACCAAATACCTATTAGCAGGGAGAAGTGCCCCTATAAGAGTGAGGAAAATGTGGTCAAAAACTCACGGTTCTGAAGACCTTGTCACAGTAGGCTCCGTTGCCCCATTGGACCAGTATATACCATATACTAGAAAAAGCACTATCGCTATCACTATACTAGTCCTATCCAGATAGAGCACTCGCCCCGAAAAGGGCGACCCCACCTCTCGGCGACTCACCCTAACTAACTAAATTATCCAGTAACATACATAAAGAACACAGACATAAGTCCTGACACGTTTCCCCAAGATATGGTTCATCAGGGTATAATTATTATATATCTGTGATGAGAGATGATGATGGTCCAGGTGATGGCATGATGAGGCCATCCTTTATATATAAAGGATAATTATTTTAATGCATATCTATTAAAGATTATTATTGTAAACAATGCCCTGCAGAATCAGATGATGAATGCTGCACAACTCCAGGAATGTTTAAGGGACGTGAGAGGCAACCAAGTGTCACATCAGAATTCATCATCTTTCCACCGTCCCTCTCTCTCCCTCCACCTGATCTCTCTATCACTGTTAATGGCCACACCCTCTCACCAGCTCCACAAGTCCGCTGCCTTGGGATAACCTTTGACTCCTCTTTATCCTTCAAACCACACATCCAAGCCCTCACCTCTGCCTGCCGCCTCCACCTGAAAAATATTTCACGCATCCGCCCATTCCTCAACTCTGACACTACTAAAACGCTAGTCCACGCCCTCGTCATCTCCCACCTTGACTACTGCAACATCCTTCTCTGTGGCCTCCCAGTTAGCACCCTCGCTCCCCTCCAATCCATCCTAAACTCTGCTGCCCGTCTGATTCACCTCTCTCCTCGCTACTCCTGCCTCTCCCATCTGCCAATCCCTCACTGGCTGCCCATTGCCCAACGAATTCAGTTCAAATTACTAACCCTGACCTACAAGGCTCTCCATAACCTCTCCCCTCCATACATCTCTGCCCTAATTTCCAGATACCTCCCCTCACGCTATCTCCGCTCCTCACAGGACCTTCTCCTCTGCTCCCCTCTCATCAGCTCCTCACATAACCGTCTCCAAGACTTCTCCCGTGCTTCACCCACACTCTGGAACTCATTAACCCAAAACATCAGACTCTCCCCAACTTTCACCAGTTTCAAAAGCAACCTGAAAACCCATCTCTTCAGGATAGCCTACAACCCAAACTAACCCCACCACCACTACACCGGCCCGCAAGCATGTCTGCCCCACACTCTCTGTCTCTCTCCTTCTTCCTTGTAGATTGTAAGCCCTCGCGGGCAGGGTCCTCTTTCCTCTCTGTTTCAGTTACTAGTCATTTTTGTCACCATTGTATTTGTTCAATATTTGTTATGTATGTAATTCCCCTTAAATGTCCAGCGCCCTGGAATTAATGGCGCTCTAAAATAAATAATAATAATAATAATAATCAGACCACTTATAACCAATTACATCAGCGTGGTCTGCATGAAAGACTGCCGGCGGTAGTGACCAAACTGCAGACAAAACATAAGCCTCAGCAGCTACATTTGTAGTGAAAAAGGTCCTATGTTTGTGAAAATTGTATAGGAAGAATTGATTAGTATCTCCCTGGTGTCTGGAGAACTCACTTGCACACTGTTGCCCATCTAAAAAGCATAGCAAGTGGTGTAGTACTTATTAGGATAAGCACACAGTGTATCCTGATTCTGATTTAGGATCTCATTAAAAGAAGAAGCAGAAAGACAGAATAAGCTCATGTTGTGTGACCCAAGGAAGAGACTGTTAAAGGAACCACTTACAAATTCAACAGAGTGCAGCCTGGTAGGTCATAATGGAGCTAGGGTATAGTTAGCTTTTGTGGCAGAAAAACATGGTCAACTGCTGCGGCTGACAGGAGGGCCTTGTGACTATGCAGAGCAAGCCTGTTCAGAAGAGGCATTTGGAGAATGTTTTTATGAAGAAAAAACATCTTCAAAAAATCTTCCTGCCCACTATACTATAAGTATGCATTCTGTATTAGTACTGTGGCAGGGCCACATGGTACATTGGACAAGAAATCTATAAGACATAACCACAAAAAACAGGTCCACCAGGAGGGAGGGTAGAAAATCCAGTCCATGGAGGCAGAAGGATCAGATAGAAAGGTGGAAAAGGGTGAAGGGAGTGAAGTCACAGGAAAAAACCCAAGTGACATTGATAGGGAAAGGGACCCAACCTAAGAGGACAAAGAGGAACTTACAGAAGAGCTGTCCAAGAGCCTAAGAGTAAAATCAACACTCCCCTAGCGAAGAAGATTCACTAAAATGATAGACTTGACCACAGGGTCCTACATGGTAGATGACTCAACTCTTTCTAATTTAGTCACCATATTTTTATCCCCTATGCTTCGGTTACCCTTAAGTACCAGCAGGATTACCCTGTTTTGAAACTATGCTGCATAAGGTGACCAGGCAAGAATACCAGTTAATCCCATGACTGGCCTGCAAAAGAGGAGCTAGGCTGTTGTGTTTCACATTGACTTCTTCGGGAGGGTGTAGCAATGTATAACAGTGCTATTCATTCTGTACACTTTGGGATAAACAGGGAGAATATTTTGTGCCTGTTTCGTACCTACAAGGAAGAGAAAGGAAAATAATAAACTAAAATAAAAAAGCAATAAAAAAAACCTGCCAAAGTGGGGAGGTCTGCCTCCTACTGACACTAAACTAACACCGATTAGGCTCAGTGTCTAAAGTAAGGCTAGGTCTACACGGCATTGAACAAAAAACTCAATAAAATCCAAATCCTAAAACCATTCATAAAACTGAGTCTTTTGTCTAGGGCATGTAAAAAATAACTAAAAACAAGTGTTTTTTGGCGCGTTTTGCTATTTTTGGTGTGTTTTTTGTCACTTTTTCTGCAAAAAACACGGCAAAAAACGTTCAGCGCTTTACAGAGACTCCAATAGTGAATTTTCTGTCCTGCTCTGACCAGCAGCAAAAACATTCTGTGGAGACTATAGAACGGTTTTACTATTAACGTCTATGGGATATGTTTTCAGTCATTTGTCATTTTTCAGCGGTTTTAGAACACGAAAAACTCAAACAAAAAAAACAAACAACTGAAAATGTGAGCAGTAGAGACGTAGCATAAGGGTAACATCTGTGCTAAAATTTTTGTTCTAGTGTTTTAACTCCAATTTGTAGTAGCGTATACAAGGGTATCTGTGTCCCCTAGTGACACAAGTAAGAAATGGCAACTCTTGGTATGGCATTAGACTTATTTCAAGGTTTCGCATATATGTTGCACTACCTTAATAAAATAATGCATTTAGTAAGAAAACAAATCTATTTTGGACATGAATATGGTGTACCTCTGATAAAGTCCAGGAGATTTCAGAACACGATGACAGTAAAGACTGTAAAATGCTATTGATGCCATAGTACACGACATTGCTGAGACTTGCAAAGAAAGTCAAGGAAGTGATGTCTTGAAACTGCAGCCAGCCACTTAACTGATACAGTAGAGATAGTGTGTTGGCCTGTGTACAGATAAAGAGATAGTCTATCAGCTGCAGTACTTCTTAGCAGTGAGGTGCAAGGTAATGGTAAACCACATCATTAGACATAACTTGCCAGTGATCAAGCATTATAGACTTGGGTAACCCACAGACTATAACAATATTCGTAGAAAGTTACTAGGCAATCAATGTATGCGCAGGCGGGGTTTGACCTATGAGATCCCATACCGTAAGCAGATTCCTGGATCGCTTCGGCCCTGTTCACTGTTGATCTAGGCATAGAGGCTTATTACAAGTGTGGCTACGGCTAATAATGAAGCTTAATCTATTCAAGTAAATGGGTTTGGTTGGAGTAACAAGGTGGTGGTGAATATAGAATTAATTGAATTAAAGGGGCTTGTTCACTATATTATGTTTTGATTTATTATGTATGTAATGAGAAATCATACAATTTTATAATATACCTGCATTAAAAATTCTGCTTTGAGATCTCTTTTATACCATTGCAGAATTCTCCTGTATAGAAAAAAATGGTATAGCCCACATCCCTGTCCATGGTATTTTCTCCCATGGAGTAACTGTATTATCTAAACAATCATGTGACCACCACACAGGTCATGTGACCCCTGGTATTCAGGTAACAGTAGTGTATGGAGGAGCATAACTTAGTATTACTACCTCCAGCACATCTTGTCATGTGATCATCACACAGGTCATGTGACCCTGGTATCCAGGTAACAGTAGTGTATGGAGGAGCATAACTTCTCCAGTATTACTACCTCCAGCACATCTTATCATGTGATCACCACACAGGTCATGTGACCCTGGTATCCAGGTAACAGTAGTGTATGGAGGAGCAGAACTTCTCCAGTATTACTACCTCCAGCAGAGTCTTTATCATGTGATCACCACACATGTCATGTGACCCTGGTATCCAGGTAAAAGTCGTGTATGGAGTAGCAGTACTTCTCCAGTCTTAGTACCTCTAGCAGAGTCTATATCATGTGACCACCACACAGGTCATGTGACTCCTGGTATCCAGGTAACAGTAGTGTATGGTGGATTAGAACTTCTCCAGTCTTACTACCTCCAGCAGAGTCTTTATCATGTGAACACCACACAGGTCATGTGACTCCTGGTATCCAGGTAACAGTAGTGTATGGAGGAATAGAACTTCTCCAGTATTACTACCTCCTGGTGTGTCTTTATCATGTGACCACTACAAAGGTCATGTGACCTCTTGTATCCAGGTAAAAGTAGTGTATGGAGGAACATAACTTCACCTGTATTACTACCGCCAGCATCGTCTTATCATGTGATCACCACACAGGTCATGTGACCCTGGTATCCATGTAACAGTAGTGTATGGAGGAGCAGAACTTCTCCAGTATTAATACCTCCAGCAGCGTTTTATCATGTGCCTCAAATTCTCTGTGTTACAACTTTCTGTTTATTTTAAAGCTAATTTTATCAGCAACGACCTAGAAACATTTGGGCTGTGTTTTTGTCACCATAACTTTATTAACAACATCACATTAGGCACACAGCAGTTATCAAAAAACAAAATTCACATTGAAGAGGTTTCTTGCATAACCACATCAATAATAATTATTCAACCATTATTCCTGTTCAGTTGCCCCATAGATGTCATGTAACCCTGCTGTTAACTGAATACCATAAGTTGCATGACATATGTGTGGTGGGTCACATGACTGTTTAGTCCATACAGTTACTCCATGGAAGCCAATACAGTGGTCCCTCAACATGAAACGTACAGCATTAACTAATACAGATAAATCAAGTCCTTGCAAATAAGTCAGAAAGAGCTGCTGAAAGCTGGAAATCACTTTCTTTGTTGGGGACAGGAGCTTATTTGGATCATATATTTTATACACAATTGGGCAGATTTATCAAGGCAGTTGCGGCAGAATTCTGGCTCAATTTGCTCCAAAAATAATGGCTTACAAGCTTTTTCGCCACATTTACTATGTGATTTTAGACAGTTTCAGACGCTTCTGCGCCTCGTCCGACAAAGGGGGCATGGCCTATCAAAAGGGGTGTGACTTAAATGCGCCAAAAATGCGCCAGAATTTTGGTGCAGTTTCTGGTGTAAAAGTAAGCGAACTTAATAGTGGTACAAACTTAGACTGGACAGTTCTAACCTGCACCATATTTATCAACACTATGCTGAATGTGGCGCATTTTAAGACTGTCAAGTCTAACTTTAGGTTGTCTAAGTCCTCGTTCACACGGCTGATTTGGGGACGAATTTCAGCCATATAGCATGCCGTATTGCGCTCCAATACGGCTGAAATCCGTCCCTGTCATTATGGTAATCCACAGTTCTCATAGAGAACTATGGATTCCGTCTCCTCTTCCCACTTGGCGAATACGCCGAGCAGTGAGAAAGTGACATGCACATTTTCCCAGCGGGATACGCGTCATGGATAATGGATGTCTATGGGGCCGGCGAGCAGCCAGCCCCCCGCCCCGCCCCCGCTGCATGGCAGCCAGCGTAATTGCGGGCGAAATCCATCCCCGCAATTGCGCCGGCAATAAACCGTGTGAACTTCGCCTAAGAGTAAGACACTATTTATTTTTCCTTCAAAATGTCTTTATTAGGTAGTACAAAGTACACTAAAGTTACAAGTTATGAGGTACATTTTGCAAATTGTCATCAATAATTTCAACATTTGGATATATTACAACTTGCATACTCCGCATTACCAATTTTCATTATATGCAAAATTTAAAAAAACCTAAACACATTAAAACTTGTCCGAGCCTCCATATCGCGGTCTCATGTCCTTTTTCAGAGGATAAATGATCATAATCTATCGGGCTAATATCACCACAGTAACTATCTAGTTATAGGTGACATTCAGGTGCATTGGACTTAAAGGTCTTTACTTTCCTTATATTTTAAACCGTCAGTTCTAGCCTCAGCTATAGCTAGGCTCTCTGAATGACAGAAAAAAACACAAGTCACGAGAACAAGAAGACTGTATACAACACTAGGCTCAGACAAAACAAAAACACATACCAACAAGTGCTCCATTCTCCGGGCCCACCCCCCAAACCCTGTTTTGAGAGTATGATCAATCTATGCGGCTCCCCTTATCCGGTACCTAAATTTTGTCCTATTCTGCAGGGCCGGCACTTTGGTTGCCAAACAATATTGTAGATGCTAATCCATGATTCCCATCCTCTGGATATACCAAATCTCTGAGTCCCTTATATTGGAGCCTCGCCAATCAATATCTGCTCTTGGAACCATGTGGTAAAGCTAAAACATTCTTTGATGGCTTCTCGTATTCTCTGTGGGAGCAGAGGGATAAAACTGCCCCAAACTTGAAAAATTTTTTGGACATGAGTCTCCTTCCTGCCTGAGGCCTCCACCCAATCCATTTTCAGTATGTAAGACAATTTCTCCAAGAACATCTTAAAAGGAGGCGCTGACTCATGTATCCATGTGTTTAAGATGGTTTTGACGCCTGCTGCTGAGATCATATATAATAATTTCCTGCTTCCCGGTTCACATGGGGTCATCTGGGTATCTACATGGCCGAATATGGCCCATAGAGGGTTGTTTGGGACATAGTTAATCAAGTGCGTCCTTGTAAATGTCATCACTCGGTCCCAAAAATTTTGGATCACCGGGTAGCTCCACAAGCAGTGGAAGATATCCGCTTCCAGAGCACCACATCGGAAGCATCTGTTGCTCTCAAAAATGCCCATGCATTATCCCCTAACTGGGGTAATGTATGCCCTGTGGTACAACTGGAGGGACATCTCCCAGTACCTACTTGAGGGTAAGAATTTGCGACTGTTGGTCAACGCTGCAAGTAGCGTGTAGACCTCCAGACTGGGGTCATCTCCCGCCCATTTCGCAAGTGCCATAGTTGAGCCTGAAAAGTCTAGTGGTGTATGTAAAGCTTTGTAGAGTAAGACACTATTGATAAATCTGCCCCAATGTATCAGAAAAAGAGAAAAGTGGTGTGCCTTCACCTGGTGCCCAACAGAGTCATGCATCCTGGCACATGTAAAGAGAAGTACAGGACATGCACTGTACTGTAGAGAGGGGCTACTAGACCGCCATGCAATTCACTAATACAGATGTTTTACAAGAAAATATTCATGATAATTGGCTGGGTCAGTGTCTGGGACATTGTATCTTGAAACCACACTGAACATAAAAAGTCCCAGGAAAGATCAATGTATGATGAAAATATTGTAACTTGAGGGACCACTGTACTATGGTCAGAAATGTGAACTATACCATTTTTTTTGTTTTCTACTGCACTGGTATAACAGTGGTATAAAAGTATAATTTTGAATACGTGTATATTACAAAATTGTGTGATAAATAAAAATTACATAAAGTGGACAACCCTTTTTAACATTTGCCTTGTAATCTTGCCTTGTAGGCTATGGGTCAAGCAGCAGTTTAAAGGTGGTACTCATTTTTATACTAATAGACACCTCCCACCCACCTCCCTTTCCCAATTTTATTGGTTCAAAAAGTAATTTCTGGTAAATTACTATAGCATCAAATACCCCGCAATTGTTGTATTATAAAAGCATACTACAATACATTGGTGAACCGAGGCTTTAGATAGCATTGCATTTAAATGGGGTTAATTGTGGACATGATCATATCACCAGCTGAGTTTTATTTGGCTCCTCTTCATCTTGCATCACAAAATTGAGATGTATGAGAATGTCCTGCATTGTGAAAATAAAAAAAAGTTAACTATTTGATGAACAAAAGACATTAACATTACTGTATACATTTGGAACTATCATTAACAATTACATATAGGGCGACATGTATGAACGGGGCTGCGCCAGATATCTGCCATCTTTTCAGTCCGATATCAGGCGCAGTCCCGTTCATACAGTTGCAAATCTTCTGGGATCGGGGGGCGTGCGGGAGGCGGGGCACACTAGAACCATAGCGAAGCTACAGATTTATAGCTTCGCTACGGCATTTCTGGCAGCATTACAGATAGAAAAGGTATACCACTTTCAAACCTGATACCTGATTCGAACTGTCGCCCGAGCGCTGGAATGTGCCGCTGTAGAGCAGGTTCATAAATCAGGCACATTCTGTGCCAGCATTATGCGCATGAAATTTGGCGTTCGCACGCCAAATTTCATGCATGTCGCCCATAATATCTGGTTTTAACATAGACAATCAAAGTTTCCTTAACTGTAATATATTTATGTTCTGTCATTATTATTTAAGCTCTCTCCAATTGTTTAAGCTTCTGAAGCATAAAGTATTATGCTCCTTGAGTAGCAGCTCCCCCCAGATGCAACCTGTATATTAATAGTGTGGCTAAGACAGAATGACTTGTTGGTGCGCTCTCTGGCGCATTCTCCTATAGCCTTCCACTAGCTATGCCTCTGGATAATGGGGCAGAAAGTCCTGTGATAACGTGAACCAAACTTTGCCTTCACATGGCAGCTAGCAACAATTATTCACAATAAAGAGGCCAGCAAACATTAAAATTAGATAATGGAATAAAAGATGATTCCTACATATCTTACTTTGATATTGTGCTTTGTGATTTTCAAGATTATGTATCATTACAGCTATTTTCACTGTAAAAAATTTGGAATAGACTCCAAGCACAACTACCTAATATACATATACAACTGTAATGCTAAAAGCTGATACATTAGTAATAAGTGTTACCTACACTTATATTGAGCCCTGCTACAGGTGTGGTATTGGAAAGCTGAAGAGCCATGTTCAGAAGGTCTAAAAGTAAGAGGAAGAAAAATAAAGTGTATAATAGTTTTAGCAACTAAGAAAAAGAAAACAGCTCCTAGGAACACAGAAGCATCTTACCAGGAACATCTTCACTAGATTTCACGGATTTCTTTACTCTTTTGTAAAAGGTCTGACGCTATGAATAGCAGGAATCAGAGAAAAAAAAAATGTTAGTCCTTTTTTTCTATAGTCCTTCCATTAATGTATCTTATCCCAAAAGAATCCCTATGGGTGATCTATAAACAGCAAATGGGGTGTTCCCACTGTGCATTTTGATGACATAGCGATAGGATATGCCATCAAAGTCTGATCGGTCTAGGACCCACCTACCTCGGGAACTAGCCCCCAAAAGCATCAGTTCAGAATGGAGGGCCGGTCCCGGTTGCACAAGACTCTCCATTCTGTTCTGTGGTAGTTCTGAGTACAACAGATGGTGTGTTAGGCTGTACTCGTATTTTCCATAGAACAGAATGGAGATTGCTTTTGGGTTCCCGTTCCCGAGTTAGGTACGGGTCCCGGAGGTGGGACCTGCACCTATAAGACTTATCAATACTCTATCCATATGCCATCAAACTGAATGGTGGGAAGAACCTTTTAAAGTAATATACACAAGAGTTTTCTACTAAAATAAAAGAGGTCAAAAGCTCAGTAAACTGCCATGTGATGTGTAATAGAATATTTCAGTGATATACTAGTAGGTAAATGGATTCTCTAGGTTGTAGTAAATAAAATGTAGTCTTCAGCTATCATAGTGCTAAAAACAGGGGCATAACTAAAAGTCATAGGGCTTTATAGCAAAATTAGATTCAGGCTCCCTTTCTGTATTCAATAGCATTTTACTGAGAAAAAACAAAACCCAAGAGAAGGGAAAGAAAATTTTTTTTGAATCAATGTGACACTGCTAGATAGATCTGGTGGAACACTCAGTGTAGTGAGTATCCGTGACCTAAAGGAAAAGCATTGCTGAATGGACATGCAAAATGCTGGATAATGAAAACAGCAGGGGATGCCAATCTTATGTAGAAATAGCTATATCTTGTGATATACAGCAGGTGAAATAAGCATTGAACACATCACCAATTTTCTAAGTAAATATATTTCTAAAGGAAGTTAAATCAACATGGTTGGACAGGGCTGCTGGAGCAATGAGAGCAGAGAAAGACAGTCAGTAACCTAGGGAAGCTCATTACACAAGCAGGAGAGAAGATCTCTTTTATCACCTATCACACTAAAAGGAAGCAAAATCAGAATCGCACTGTATTTGGTAATAGTCTATATCTACTTTTGTCTACATGTTTAAAGCTAATCATTGTGGTGAGAAAACCCCCTTAGGCAAATTGATAATTAAATATAACCTCATAGAAAATGTATATTTTCACAATTGGAAAAATATTAAAAACTGTAAAAACAATTTAGCAAAATTTGACTCTACAAAACTCTCCACTATTTAAGGGTTCCTGGGGAATGAGATAAACAAGAAGAAGTAACAGCATATAAAGAACTTACCCAAAACAAAACACCCGGGCCGAGGGTTGTCGGGGAATATTAAAAATTTTGTCATCCAATTGGCCCCCCACCTTACCATACCCAAATGGGTTTACGGGGGCATTGCCTCTCACTGAATTTTTGTGTCAGAGACTATTTGGGGCCTGAAGCCCTGGGGCCCCCAGAGACTCCAATTTACAGACCAATTTCATTAATGAATAAGACTACAAAATCCCCTCCAAAATACTAGCGTCGGTTTCAAAAAGATGGTAGGACCTCTGCTATTGAATCGCAGAAAGGGGTTCATTAGGAATAGGCTTCAATGGGGGATAAGAATGGGTAGCAGCTACATCCAAAGTGGATAAAACACGCTCAAGAACAATGCTTTTTTAAATCTTGATGCAGAAAAAAACATTGATTCGGTGTCGTGGGAAAATTCCCCTCAACCTGCTTGAGGGAAGAGGCTTTTGGGATCAATTTTACCTTTGAGTCGTTGCCCGTCAGATTGTCACACGATGTTGAATGTCAATAACCCACCCCTTAGTTAAAATCCCCCGTTTTATAAAAGGTTTACAGGGCAGGGCTGCCATTATCCCCTCTTCAAATTTAAATTATCTTTGACCCGCAAATTTAAAGACATTTTGAAAAAAACCCCACACCCTTTGAAGGAATTAAAATTTGGTCGAAACAAATAAAGCTCTGGGGTTTTTGCAGATGACATCGGGTTTCAAATATTACTGCCCCAAGAACACTCGTTGCGGGGGATACTGGAGGATCTGCGAGTTTTTGGCTCCCTGTTGGGTTAAAGGGCCCAATGAGGAAAAGTGGGAAAGGGGACTACTTTTTTGAGGCCCCGTCCAAACCCCTTTGGGGTGGGGTAAATTACCCGTTTGGGTTTGGAAATGCAAAACACTATCAAAACTGGGGGTTTTTTCAAAACCCAAAGAAATGCAAAAAAATTTTTACAAATATAATTTTAAATACCCCTTTTGGGGAAATTAGAGGGGGCTTTCAAACCTGGAGCAGGCTGACTTTACCCCCATTGGGGAGGGAAAAAATTTGGCCCAAGATGTTGCTTTCCCCAAAAAATTGTTATCCCTTACTACAATCACTACCACTTTTTTTAAAAAAACGAGGAAGTAAGAAAAATTTCACAGGCTTGTTTTCGGTTTTTTTTAGGGAACAACCGTAAAAACCTCCCCACGAGTATGTTTAGTCTTGAACCAACCCCGCTCCAAGGGGGGAATTTTAATTTTTCCCCACAGATTCAACTCTAAATTTTGGGCATCGAAACTAAAAGAAAGGTAGGAGATTGGAAAAACCAAAATCCAGAACTTTTAGGATTGATTTTGATCAAAAAGTTTTCCCCCAAAAATTTCATTGACGACCCTTTACATCCACTTATCAAACTTTTCCCCCGTGAGACACTGAAAAACCCCCTTTAAATAATGAGGGCCCAGGGCCCGTGCATGGAAAAAAAACGAGACAGATTTTGGGGGCTAAACCCAAATCACCCCCTTTTCTTTTTCCTTTTGTAAAAAAATCCAAATTTTAACATGGGAAAGCCTCCTCTCAGATTCAACAGGGGCAGAATTTGGGTTTAGGGTAAAATAGCGGATGTGATAAGACTTTAAAAACCAGGGGGCGACCCTTACAGTTTTAACGAGGCCAAACCCTTTAAAATTTTCCCGGGCCCAGGTCCGCCCCCCCTTTCATTATCTGAGGCTTTCAGGGTTTTTTGCTGGCAGTCACAAAAAATCTGACGGATTTTAGATTGGAATGATCCATTCCCTTTAAAAACACGACAAAACCCAACGTTTTTAAAAAGTTTACTACTAGATTTTACAAGCAAAAACATTAAACCGTTTTTACTTTTTCAAAATGCAAAGGTTGTTTTGCCCCTTGGCCAAAATTTTTTCCCTCTTTGCCCCCAACCTTTCCCTTTTCACTTCTCTTGAAAAAAGAAACCAAATACTACCGACTTGTATAAATGGGAAAAGGCCTTTTTTGAAAATTTCCCCAAAGGGAAAATTTTCGCCTACAGAGGCTTTTGATGGGCCACTCAGACACCCACACATGCCCAAAAAAGCCAGTCACCCCATTTCAGACCATTACACTGCCTTTGGTCTTGTCCCGGGGATAAAAGACCTTCTGGTTTTCCCCAATCCACTCCCTTTCCACCAGGGGAATTTTTTTCCAAATTTCCCCAAATTAAGCACATGGGGCCCTTTTTTGGGTCTTCCCTGAGGATTTCACCACGCCCCCAACCTTCCAAAAAGCTCCCGTTTTTGTGGCAGAGGGCCAGAAGGTCTGTCTTGCGTTTCTGGGGTTTCCAAAAAGAGCCGCCCCCCCTAAAAATTTTTTGGATAAACTGTCACCCCATATTCAGAATGAAAACTGGATAGCACAGCACAAACAAAGAAAAGACTAGCCAAAACTTCTTTCGCACATTTGGGCACCCTTCATCACTCTCTTACCCACACAAATTTGAACAAAAAAAAAAGAAAAAAAGTTCGAAAATTTTCTACCCGGTACCTGGTCAACCAAACCCCAAAGCCCGCCTGTTCATAGACATTGCACAGGTAACCTGAATAGTTTGGAAAGGGGTTTCCAGCAACTTGAGCTTGGGAAAAGGGTGGGGTTGGATGTGCGGGTCGGGGTAGGTTTCCCTTTTTTTTTTGTCTTCCCCCCCCCCTTTCCCTTTTTTTTCTCTCCTTGTTCTATGTTTTTTTCAAAATAAAAAAATTTTTGGGAAAAAAACCCAAAAACAAAAAACGTATGGGGAAAAAGAAACCTTTTGATGTCCGGGTGCAATGACGAAAATTACCGTGGGTAAAAACCCTGAGGACTAGCGATGTCATGTTTGTTTCAAAACCGGGGAAAAAGAAAAAGGGTTTTGTGGATTTAGTTTTCCAATAAGCTTCCCATTTTATGGTAGATATGTATACTTTTTGTTTTACATTTAATGTTATTTTTTTTCCAAAGCTGCCACAAAATTTTTTACTGTGTTTTTAAAATGTTTGCAAAAAAAAAAACAAGTTGGAAAAAAAAAAAAAAATGTAATAAAAAGGGAAAATACGTAAATTTAAATGTCACCAATTTTTTATTAAAGTAAATATATTTTCTTCAGGTGGTTTTAAAAAAAGCGAAAAAATAATAAATGAAAAGATTTTAAGAAAAATCTTAAATGAAGAATGTGAAGGTGCATTTTTTATGGTAATTTTAAAAAAAAAAAAAAACAGGGAAAAAACCCCAAAGTGGATCATGTAAAGTAGGCAAAAAATAACAAAAAAAAAAGCATTTCAGCTTCTAAAAAAAGGAGGGGCAGTGAAAAAGGGACTAAAAAGCTATTAAAGGAAAAAAAAAAAAAATATGTTTAAAATAATGTTAAATGCAGCAAAGTGGAAGGGCAGAAAGAGTTTTTGCCCTTGGAGTAAAAAATAACCCCCAAAAAAAATTTTTTAAATTTATAAATATTAAAAGATTTAAAACAGAAAATGGGGGCCCTTTGAAAAAAATTGATGAGGGGATTTTGTGGGGGGCGATGAGAAGAAAACCTATTAAAACCATTAAATAATTTTTTTTTCCACTGTATTTTTCCCTGGGGGATGACCTTTTGTTGATGAGCAAAAGGGGTGAGGTAAAAATCAAAAATTAAATGTTTTGTACTAAAACCCGGAATAAGTGCAGCTCCCCTTTAAGAAGATTAAAAAAAAAAATCAAAGGTATGATGGTATACCCCAAAACCCCTTTTACTAAAGGAAGTTAAAGGGGTTTTGCCACACCTCCGTGTCCTAAGGGAGTTAAAGGGGTTTTGCCAACATGTAATATTGACATGGGAACCTCCAAAATGGGTATTTAATCACTTTTCTAAATATATGTGATTAGAAAAAGTGAAGACTCTGAGAGCTACAGCATTTCTCAATCCCCCTTAGTTAGCTGAAAGCTTCCACTAGATACGACCAGAGGAGCTGACAGGCCGTGCTTGCGTGAAACACTTCTTATCTGATGACAGGGAAAATGAATGAGCTTTTAAGGGACAGGGAAGAAAGTGCAGTCTATGAGGCTGTGTCTTGCTGTATTGAGAATCCACTGTTGTACTGTTATTATTTCACTTAAGTTTTGAGACGCTTCCTTATTCCTCACTCCTTGCTCAAACTCACTCCTTACAAACTATGTAATTATGTCAGTAACAACCCATCCAATCCACACAGGAAAATAAATCAAACTATAGATGCCTCTAAATTGTGTAATAATAAGAAATGACACAGGGAAAAAGTATTGAACACACTTACTGAAATGTATTCAATACTTCGTACTAAAACCTTTGATGACAGCTTTAAGATGCCTCCTGTATGGATAAACCAGTCACATGCATTCCTCAGAGTGGATTTTGGCCCATTCTTCCACACAAACACTTTTCTGAATCTTCTGTGGACTCCTTCTATGAACTCTGAGCCTTAAAGGGGATTTGCCAAGAGACCATTTAGGTAGGCCTCTCCTTAGTACAGGCAGAATGTCAACAAATCACACTGAGTCATGCAGCTGCAGGGGAGAGCGGGAGGGGGAGTGCGGAGTGGAGCGAGGAGTGAGGAATCCCAGGGAGCGTCTCAAACCTTAAGTGAAATAGTAAACCGTACAAGAGTGGATTGTCAATACAGCAAGACACAGCTTGATAGACTGCATGTCAGGGCCTTATCTGCTAAGATGCTAATTGTATGTAATACAAATCACAGAGCTGAAAGAGAGAGAGAGAGGCACACAGCCAGAGAACAAGCTGCATAAGCTGCTGCTCCTGTGACATGTTCACTGAAATAAGCAAACTATAACTTGTGGATTCTTTATACAAAGAGAACACCTATTCTAACAGCAGTTTGAAAGCTTCTTCATGTTGTTGTATCGATAAAGCAGGTATCTAATAACACTACAACTAGTTTATTCTGTATACAAAAGAAAAACTTTATTGCTCCCCGGTTTGCCTTAAAAACTTCTGCAGTCGTTCATCAGATAAAAAGCTCTCTCTGCGCAAGCCTGTCCAGTTTCTTGTCAGGCCGTATCAAATTTGACTTTGAAGTAACCAAGGGCAGTAAAGAAGGCTGTAGCTCTCTCAGACTGCAATTTTGTAATCACTATATTTAGAAAAGTGATTAAAAAAACCCATTTTGGAGGATCCCACGTCAACATTACATCGTGGCAAAACCCCTTTAAGTCCTTCTATCAGGTCAGGCGATTGGCTGGGCCATTCTAGCAGCTTTATTTGCAGTCTCTGAAACCAGTTGAGAGTTTCCTTGACTGTGTGTTTGGGATCATTGTCTTGCTGTAATGCCGACCCTCGTTTCATCTTCATGATCCTGGTAGATGGCAGCAGATTTTTATCAAGAATGTCGGTACATTTGTTAATTCATCTTCCTTCAATTATATGAAGTTTGCCATATGCTGAAAAACAGCTCCACACCATGATGTTCCCACCTCCAAACTTCACTGTTTGCATGGCGCTTTTGGGGTGAGATGCAGTGCCTTTTGGCCTCCAAACATCCAAAGAGTTCAGTCTCATCTGACCAGACTAGATTTTCTCAGTATTTCACAGGCTTGTCTAAATGTCGTTGAGAAAACTTTAAACACGCTTGAACATGCTTTTTGTTCAGCAATGGAGTCTTGCACGGTGAGTGTGCATACAGGATGAGTGCTTTACTTATTCGTTTCTTTGAAATAATTACAGTATACCTGCTGATTCCAGATCTTTCTGTAGCTCTCAACACTTAAGCAATGCATGCAACTAGTTTCTCCATAATGGAGGCATCTTGAAGCTGTCATCAGCAACAAAGGATTTTATATGAAGTATTAAATAAATTTTGGTAAGCGTGTTCAATACTTTTTCCCTGTGTCATTTCTCATTGTGACACATAACTTCATTTATGGTTTTATTTCGTTGCCTGTGTGGATTGGATAGGTTGTTACCTACATTTAGTGAGGGTTTCATGTCAATAGCACCTTTAGAAATATATTTTCTTAGAAAATTAGTGAAAACTAGGTAGTACTCTTTATAATCAATAATAAGTTGGGTGCCAGTAAACATAAGAACTCTGTCACAGGTCAATTCATACATAAAAGGAAAAAACTTGTAGCACTCACAAAAGTTCTGAAAAAAGTGGAGCTTTACTCCAGATCCACAGGCAACGTTTCGGCTCCCAATAGGGCTTGAAAACGGCTCTATTATGAGCCAAAACGTCACCTGTGGATATGGGATAAAGCTCAATTTTTTTCACGTTTTTCCAAACTTTTGTGAATGCTGCAAGTTTTTTCCATTTACTTAGAAAATTGCTGACGTGTTTAATACTTATTTCACCCACTGTATTACAATTTTAATATTATTTCACTACATGAAATGAAAAGGGGAGCTCTGATTGGTTGCTATGGGCAACAAGAAAAGTCTTACACATCGACAGTTTTCATACATGAGGCCCAAATTTTCTAAGAGGGTATATTTAATTGTCAATTTGCCTAAAGGAGTTTTCTCACCACAATGATTAGCTTTAAAGATGTAGGCAAAGGTAAATGAAGACTATTACCAAAGACATTACTGTTCTGATTTTGCTTCCTTTTAGGGTCAGAGGTGATAGGGGATATATTGTCTCCTGTTCGTGTACACAAGGTTCCCTAGGTTACTGACCGTCTTTCTCTGCTCTTATTTCTCCAACAGCCCTGCCCAACCATGTTGACTTCATTCCCTGCTGTGCCTTATCAATAGCACAGGAGCTTGTTTATCTATGTTACTGACAAACGTTAGCCCTTTAGAATAGCAGAGCTGATATGCCAATCACTGTTGTAGAACTGCCCACAGCCTAACCAGGAAGTGACAGCTTGAAATTGGCTGTGAAGAGCAAGCTCTGTAAAACAGCATGGTGAGAATACCTCTAATGACTTAATGGTACTAACTCTTTAATGTAAAGTTTAGACACCAAGCACACTATGTGTTCTGAAGCTTCCAACCTATTCTAATATTGCTAGTTAAATATCAGCACTGTCCTTCCATTTATTGTGTCAAAATCCCCTTTCCCTTGGGTGAGGTTTTTGCCATACTATGGCAAATTTTATGCTTTTTTATTTTAAACTTTGTACTGTACCTTAACAAGAAACAAACAAAATGTTGCAAAAACCAAAGGGGTTTTCTCACTACAAAGATTAGCTTTGAACATGTAGAGACAGGTAATTGAAGACTTTTTTCAAATGCATTAATCTTGATTTAATCAGTCAATTTTATCTGCTCTGAGTGCACTCATGTTTTTGTGGTTATCCATCCAGATCTCTGCTACCTGATTAGAGCAGAGAGCAAGAAGTGAGGTCCTTAGTGGGAGACTCATTAAGGGAGAACTGAACTTTTATCTCTAAAGGTAATTTTTGTTTTTTCAATAAGCAATTGTTTTCACTCTTTTACAGCTTGGAGCTTTTTTATGAAATAATACTCCTGCACTGCTCTTTGTGATGTCTCAGCTAGTTACAGAGAGGCTAAATATGCTCATTTTCACCCGGTCTATCCACGAGACTGCTTATTCTATCAGAGGGTAAGCAAAAATTTTTTTGATTTATTAAATTGCTAATTTACGCTAAGAACCACCCCGAGTCGAAAAGGCAAAACGAGGAAAAGTGGGGTGAGTGTGAAAGGGTTGGGGAACCCCTTTCATTTAAAAAAAAGCCTTGTTCCCTTGAGGTTGCACTTCACAAATTTTGACCATTATTTAAAAAAAAAACAATCTTTTCTGTGTTACTTTTAGTGGATACATAGGCAACTACTGTGGGCTGAAGGGGAAATTTGCAGATACATAAAATTTACTAATCAACTTGTAAATGTATTCATTGAGTCACATAACTTACTTTAACATGCTTTCCTACAAAAGATGTTGCGACCTCCTGATGTTTCTCCATGCTACAATTTGACCCTTCTGCAAAAAAAGAGAACAGTTATAACAACCATCTAACTCATACAGTCATTCATTCTCTCTTTTTTTTATCAGAAAGTGTCCAAGGCAGATATAAAAAAAATGTTTTATCAGGTATAGGGGAAAGTGAAATAATATCATAATTTGTGTTACCTGTCTGACAGATGAAGCCATTTTGCTGAAGACATGATGCAAACTGTATCTCCACATTATATGTTAAAACTGGACATAATATTTGTGACAAGGTGGAATTGTCATCTGTTAAGACAAACAGAACCTGCGTATGATCATTTTTATATATGAAATTCTATATTTAAAGGCTTTTAGTGTCCTCAAATATCAAAATATCCATAATGTGTGGTTTGAAAGCAAGATTAATCAGTAAAGTATTTAAAGGGGTTGTCTCGCTACAAGGATAGGTTTTTGTTAAAGATCATGCAAAAACAAGTCACTATCTATTAACAGTCTCCTACCTATTCTGAGATATCTCCTCTTGTATAGGCTGCATCAGCTCCTCAGGTCACTATAGTTACAGACCTGTTTGATCTCTCCTGATTGGTTGTCAGCACTGGTTGCTATAGCTACAGACCTGGCTTATACTGAAGCCTAGTAGAAGCTAGTTAACGCGACCCTGAATTCAAAATGAATTCAAAACATAGAAAACAGGACTGAGGTAAGATGAATCAATGTAGTGAGACAACCCCTTTAAGTTTAATATAAGGGAGCAGATAAGGTCTTTTCTGGTGGCACTTATCACTCTGGAAAACAACAACATCAGAATGCTTGATACCTATATCCCTCAACTTGCTATGACTGGCATCAAAGATGTTTAGTTTGTTGATGAATCCTAATGTCTGATATGAAAAAGACACAACCTGGGGGTATGTGTACAATAACAATTTACCAATACATACATACATATATATATACAGTATGTAGTGTATATACAATTGAAAATGGCACAACTTTTCTTACAGCTTCACAAGGAATGTGACCATATATTTCTATTTGTCCTATATTTTAGCTCTATACCACACAAGTATTTAATACAGCCATCTGAATGAGAGTTTATAGACATTTTTATTATAGGAATCAGGTAAAATTGTCTTGCAGTTTTGAAGAGATTTAGGTCATAGTATAGCCACAGCATGATAGAAATATTCCTTTAAAGGGGTTGTCTCAATACATTGATTCCTCTTACCTCAGTCCTGCTTGCTCAGTTTCATTTTTGAATTCAGTTTTTACTGGCTTCTACTGGCCTGCAGTGATAAGCTGCTGAGGACACCAGGTCTGTATCTATAGCGACCAGCGCCTGCAGCCTATTAGGATAGATGGAACACGTCTGTAGCTATAGCAACCTGAGGAGCTGATGCAGCCCATTCAAGAGGGGATGTCTAGGAATAGGTAGGACACTGCTAATGGAAAAATATGGTAAAGTGACTTGTTTATGCAAGATCTTTAACATAAAAAGCAATCCTTGTAGCAGGGGCGTCGCTAGGCAGTATCATTCGGAGCCGAAGCCGAGGATGTAAAGCCTTCTGCCCCGAATGTTTAGTCTCCTAACTCTCTCTGCTCGCTGCAGTGAGAAGCTCCGCCACCTCCAGAGCCTCAGCACTCTCAGGGAGCAGTGAGTACAGCCCCTCCTCTGATGTGCTCCCTGCTCAGCCCTCCCCCGGAGCTACAGCACCGACAGCAAGGTTCCCTGCCTCCTCTGCCGGCATACTCAGCAGATCGTCGGCCCATCACTGTGGAAACCAAAACAAGCTTCTGGTTTCCTTAAGACTTCCAGAGCTGCCTAAACAGACCAGGAGCTTCTAGGACCCCAGTGACCTGCATAAGGTATGTCTGAGGCAGGATGGAGGGCTGTGCTCCCCCTCACATGTTTCACAGAGGTACAGTTATTAGTATATACATAACACAAGGACAGTTATATACACAAATGTAATACACTCAGGTAAATATTGGACATGTGTATATTACTGTTCCTGTGTGTATTATTACAGTTATTATTTATTTTATACACACTTATATATATTTTATATATATTATATATATATATATATTTATTATATATATATTATATATTTATGATATATATATATATATATATTTATATGTTTGTAAGCACTCGCTTAGCGCTTGGACGCCATCTTGGACCGTCTGGGGGTTACTTTAACTCCGGGATCGCGCTTCTGTAGGCGGAATGGCACACTTGACACAGGCTTCTTTCTGGCTTCAGCCTGTTTTATTCATGCACAGGAAGAACATTAATACAACACAGGTACCAACAAAACCTTAGGCCGTTCTAGCCACTAACTCACATTACAATACAGACCTGCCTATCAGTGGTCTGGACCTACCATCCAGACCCACAAAACACGGTATCCTCACCATATGCGTTTTGGCTTCCCTTAAGCCTCCGGGGCTAGAGCCTCTCTCCAGCTCCACTCTCAGGTATCAGACCACGCCCCCTGATCACCTAGAGAGACAGGCTTTTTATAGGCCTGGTAAATCCTGGAACCGAACCTGGCCTGGAACGTGGGGACGGCCTCCCACCCAACGCTGTGACCGTCCCGGGAAAGGTAACCCATCAAAAGCCGCATAGCAGCCATACTAGTTACACCTGTCAGTAACCTATGGTTACTGACGCCAAATCGTTGCCTTCCCCCACCAAAACCAGGTTTTCGGTGGCACGTCGGTAGCAGATCTCCTGCTGTACGCCACCTATTGGCAGAATCCTGCGACCGTCTGAGGTCGGTCGGCCACAATGTATATATATACATACACACACACAAGTACTTCACACAGGGACAGTATATACTCAAATGTAACACCCAGATAAGTATTACACATGTACATACTGTCCCTGTGTGAAGTGAAGTACATGTGTGTGTGTGTTATATATATATTTATATTATATATATATATATATATACATTTCATATATGTATATACACATACACTGTAATATACACCATGACGTATATACACATGTCCAATATTTACCTGTGTGTTACATTTGTGCATATACTGTCCCTGTGTGTATGAAAGTCTGATATATTAAAGTGGTCAAGCAAATAAAAAGTGAAAAAAACAAACACAAAAAAAACACACTTGGTTGTGATTCACCAGTAGGTGTATATGCCAGTTAACCGTTTGTGGTCTGGGAGCGGACTGCGGGGGCGGGCGGAGGTTGTCCGGAGATCCTCTTTCTCTTTTTTCTCTTTGTTTTGGACGCTTGTCCTTTTCTTTTTCCTGATGTTCATATACCAGGACTGCAGTGGGTCCGCAGACGTCTAGTACCAGTTTCTGACCGGGCGATACAAACAGGGTCTTAAGAGACTCATTTGTATGGGACAAGCAACTACAGCTTTTCTTAGCTTACACTAGTGTTACTAATGCTCTGCTATTATTATTTGTTTGTTACCTTATCTCTCAGCCAAAGATGACATATGCTTTCACTATCTGACAGCTATCTTATACTATGTAAACTCGAGTATAGCTTAATTTACGTATTACTGGATTGTCTCCTGATACTGACTGTATTTGTTTATCTCTCAATAAAATCTTCCTGTTGGAATTTGAAAAAAAAAACAAACACACATATAACCTTTTCCTCATTACAAATGCTTTTCAATTAAAAATTTGTTAAAAAAAAGTACACATATTTGGCATCACCTTGTGCGTATCAACCCTGTGCTATAGAACTGATTTTACCCCCTCCATGAAGACTGCTACACAAAAAACAAAAGAACAAAATACATTTTTGTTCATCCACTGTGCAAGAAATTGAATAAAAGCAATCAAAATGTCCCATGAATTCAGAACAGTACCAATGAAAAAAAGATATGGCTATTAGAATTTAATGATGCAGAACATTTTATTTATTTCTGTGTAACATTACTACAACATTAAAAAAAAAACCTATAAAATGGTATGAATTGGGTATTGCTGTAATCGTGTTTATGCCCCACAGTAAGCGCTGTAAAAAAAAAAAAACACTACCAGGAATTTTTATATACTTTGCCTCATAAAATTTAAAATACAAGGTGATCCAAAAAACATATATAGCCCAAAATGGTGCCAGTAAAAAGGTCTGCTCATCCTGACACAAATTAAGCCTTTACACAGCTCTATCAACATAAAAGAAAAAAAAGAGTTATAGATGAAAAAAGAAGAAAAATAAAATGGAAAACAGCTGTGTCATTTAGGAGTTAAACTACATCACCACATATACCGTATAAGAGGCACTTTTGTGCCCCCAAATTTGGGAAGAAAATGAGGGTGCAACATATATTTTGAATTCAACAGGAGGTAGGAGTGGGACAATGCTGTAGGCCGTGGGCTGGGAGGATGGGGTATGTGGTCGGAGACCATCAGTAAGGGAGTCAAGAGCAGAGTCTCTGCTGCTGGAAGCTAGCGGCGGGGTTTAATTAACCCCTTCATGCATATGGATGTCCCTGAACATCTAAATGGCATGACGGATGTATAAAACGGGCTCATGCACTAAGCCCACTCTATGCAAAGCGGACAGCGGTTGTTCCTTACACTCACCGCTAACAAAGGGCCCGTGCCCCGAATGTTTTAGGACCCTAGCAACGCCCCTGCCTTGTAGTGAGACAACCCCTTTAAGCCGTTTGTAGGCTCTGTTCACATAGGGCGACATGTATGAATGTTGGCACTGACAGGCCAGTTCTAAATCGCTTTAAGGTAGTGTAGAATGCGCCAGAATGTATTAACCTGTTCTTCTACAGTTTATACATACAGGTGCATTGTAGTGCCAATACGCCAAGTCTGGCTCAGGCAGACCACCTTTAACTTGATCTGGTTGTTCTAACTGTTCTGAGCCTAGGTTTGGTGTCAAAGAATCAAAAATGTGTCTACTTCTACGAATGTGGTTTGACGCCCCAAATCTTTGGCGCACTAAAAAGTATCGTGCAGGCGCCAATGTTTGAATTGTGACTGTTCATACATCTATAGAACAGATCTACTAAAACATTTTGACGCCAGATAACTGGCACAGCTCCATTCATACATGTCGCCCATAATGTAGTAACACTTACTTATAACAGAAGCCATAACGCTGTACCAATCTTTCGGTGCCCAATGGACTATTATGACGATCTGTCAGTCTGATGGCTAGAATGTCACTAAGCGGGACATGTATGAAAATTGTCTAGGTGTAAGACTTACTTTGTTGCCCATAGCAACCAATCAGAGCACCCTCTTTCCTTTTCCAGAGCACTATATGAAATGAAAGGATTGATAACTATGGGCAACAAAGGCAGTCTTAAACCTGGACAGTTTTCATACATGTGGCCCTAAGTGCAATGCTATTCTTGCCAACATATTTGATGGAACTGTTGACGATCACTGTGAACAGAGACTTAATCATAGGTTAATTATGTGATTCCTTTTGCAAAAAGTCTCATGTATCATACTTTTCATATGGACCAGAACATTAAATAAATCTCACCTAGTACATCTTGTTCGACCCACCAGCTGGAGGACTCATTTATCTGTTGTGCCAGAGATGCCAAAATGTCATAAGGTATATTGGCCAGATGCCCTCCGCATGCTAGACAAGACCTTCTTGCGCCCCAAAAATCCATCCTCTGCTCTACAAATCGAAAACAAGAACCTGAAAATGAAAACGAATATCCCGTTCCTGGGCATAATAAAGCATCACAGCTACCCAGCTGGCAGAATAGGAAAGAAGCACAGAATAGGGAGAAAGCTTGGAGTATAGTCATCCTAATCCAGACCACAGGATTCCCACAGAGAAAGAATGAACAGAAAGTCAGGTACCAAAAAATGTGGTGTGTTTATGAAAATAAGGCAATCAGGACAGACCAGGCAGGGGAGGAGAACAGTTTCACTTATCCTCATACATCATCCAAATCCTGATGGATACCTTGTTACTTGGTGACTGATCCTGATAGGCCACTTAATATGTTTGGTCATTCCAAATTTTGTGGGTCCCCTTCTCTTCATTTAGAAATTCAGTAATCATGACTTGCCTGCATACGATTGCCGAAACATGTAAACCAACTAGACATGGTTCAGTTAAAGAAATGGTTCTTTGTATTAGTGCAATCAAACACTAGAATTTCAAGCCAAAAACATTGGCTGTAATTAAGAATCTTTGATATTCATGTTTGATAAGCTTAGGTTATATATATTCTGGAACTTACTTCTATGAAAAGTTATGTTAAAAGCTAGAATTATGTCCCGCAAAAGTGTACTCTTGTAGCGGGTGGTCCCGCTTCTCGTCCCGCGGACAGCGGGCGCACCCGTGGCCGACCCGGGGTCGGGTGGCACCGCTGGCCGCGGGATGAGCAGTGGGTCCACAGCACATAGAGACTCACCTGACCTCGTTCCTGTCCCGTCCGCGCCCTCTGCTGGCCGAGGCGCGCGTGCCCGCTCTCCAGGGCGCGCGCTCGTTCTTGGAAATTTAAAGGGCCAGCGCTTCCCCTATTTAAGGTTTTGCTCCGCAATCATTCCTTGCTGGATCTATGTTGCCTCGTGCCCTAGAAAAAGCGTTCTTTAAGTGTATTCTTGCCTTACCGTGTACCAGACCTCTAGCTACGTTTCTCGACTCCGAACCTCTGCCGCCTGCCCTGACCATCCTGCCTGTCCACGACCACGAACCTTTGCCGCCAGCACTGACCTTACTGCCTGCCCACGACTTCGATTCTTGGCTTACGATTCTGTACCTCGCTGCACCTCGGCCGCCATCGCAAGCAAGTCACGTCAGGGATAGCGACCTGGTAGCCTTACGCCGCAGCAAGTCCATCCCGCTTTGTGGCGGGCTCTGGTGAATACCGGGGGCTACTTAGACTCCGCTCCCTGGCGTGGCTTAACTACCATTGCTTGCAGTGGTCCAGTGGATCCACTACCCAGCCGTTACAGTTAGATCCAGCCATGGATCCCCCCAAGGTGCCCCTGCCAAGTCTTGCGGATCTCACGACCATTGTCGCCCAACAGTCGCAGCAGATCACGCAATAAGCGCAGCAATTGGGTCAGCTGTCCGCCATGATGCGTCAACTCCTGGCCTCCCAGCAGCGGCAACCTGCCTCTTCGCAGGTGATTCCAACACCCCCGGCCGTCCCGCTGGCAACCGTGGGCCCAAAGCTTCGCCTTCCTCTACCTTCCAAGTTCGACGGGGGCTCGAAGCTTTGCAGAGGAGTTATTACGCAGTGCTCCATGCATGTGGAGCTGATGGCCGACCAGTTTCCTACAGAAAGGTCGAAGGTGGCGTTCGTGGTGAGCCTGCTATCCGGAAAGGCCCTGGCCTGGGCGACACCTCTTTGGGACCGGAATGACCTGTGACCACTGACCTACAGGTTTTCCTCTCTGAATTCCGCAGCGTTTTCAAGGAGCCGGCGCGAGCATCTTCTCGGAGACGGCGCTATTGAACCTACGCCAGGGGGACTCCTCCGTAGGAGACTATGCGGTCCAATTCCGCACTCTAGCCTCCGAGCTGTCGTGCAATGACGCTGCTCTCTGCGCCACATTCAAGAAGGGCCTGTCAAGCAGAGTAAAGGATGCACTTGCAGCAAGAGACCTCCCATCTTCTTTGTGCAAACTTATCCATCTGGCCACGCGCATAGACGTGCGTTTCACAGAGAGAAAGCAAGAGCTCCGCCAGGAGTGTGACTCGGCACAACCTCGCCATCTACATTGTCTGGCTCCCGTGTTCCAGAGGTCTCCGCTGCCTCCTCCACAGATTTCCACCGAAGAACCCATGCAGGTGGAACGGGCTCACTTGTCGGAGGAAGAGCTGTCCTGCCGCCGGATAGAGAACCTTTGCCTACGCTTGATTGGAAGATAGGCGAAGTCCTGCGTTGGGGATCGGAGTGCCAGGATCTCTGTTTGGTGGCACCACGCCGGTGTCCATTTCTCCTCCCCAGTCGTCCGTCAAGTCTCTACAAAGTCTGCCAGCGGAGTACCAGGATTTTGGAGGATGTATTCTCGGAGAAACAGGCTGAGAAGCTACCGCCCATCGGCGTATGACTGTCCATAGACCTCCTCCCCGGAAACCAGTCCCCCACGGGGTTAGGGTTACCATCGTCTGTGCCCGAGATCCAGGCCATGTCGGCCTCGTTCAGGAGAATTTGTTAAAAGGTTTCTACACAAGTTTTTTTTGCCCCGGGGGTGGCTTCTTTTCGTC